>VSMD01069765.1:0-33529 GCA_008750895.1 Mirza zaza | reverse complement strand
CAGCATTTGTTGTTTGGGGTCTTTTTGATAAAGGCCATTCTCACTGGAGTTAAGTGATATCTCATTATGGTTTTGATTTGCATTTCTCTGATGATTAGAGATGTTGAGCATTTTTTCATATGTTTGTTGGCCATTCTTCTGTCTTCTTTAGAAAAGTTTCTGTTCAAGTCCTTTGCCCACTTTTTAATAGGGTTATTTGATTTTTTCTTGCTGATTTTCGTGAGTTCTAAGTATATTCTAGTTATCAACCCCTTATCGGATGCATAGGATGCAAAAATTTTCTCCCACTCTGTAGGTTGTCTGTTTACTCTCATGACTGTTTCTTTGGCTGTACAGAAGCTTTTTAGTTTGATCATGTCCCATTTATTTATTTTTGTTGCTGCTGTGATTGCCTTTGGGGACTTCTTCATAAACTCTTTGCCTAGGCCGATGTTTAGGAGAGTGTTTCCAACATTTTCCTCTAGAATTCTAATAGTTTCGTACCTTAGGTTTAAGTCTGTTCTCCAGCGTGAGCTGATTTTTGTGAGAGGTGAAAGGTGTGGGTCCTGCTTTAGCCTTCTACAAGTGGCTATCCAGTTTTCCCAACACCATTTATTGAAAAGGGATTCTTTTCCCCAGCATATGTTTTTGCCTGCTTTGTCAAAGATTAGATGGCTATATGAGGATGGTTTTATATCAGGATTCTTAGTTCTGTTCCATTGGTCAATATTCCTATTTTTATGCCAGTACCAAATTGATTTAATTAATGCAGCTTTGTAGTATAGTTTGATATCTGGCATATTAATGCCTCCCATTTTGTTTTTGTTGCCTAGAATTGCTTTTGATATTCGGGGTCTTCTTTGGTTCCATACGAAGCGTAAAATTATTTTTTCTATATCTGTGAAGAATGCTGATGGGATTTTAATAGGTATTGCATTGAATCTGTAGAACAGTTTGGGTAGTATAGACATTTTAATGATGTTGAGTCTGCCGATCCACGAGCATGGAATGGATTTCCATCTGTTTACATCCTCTGCTATTTCCTTCCTTAACATCTAAAATTTTTTATCATAAATTTAAGTAGTTGCAAAGTAATTGCAAAGTTGGTAATTTTGGGCATATTATGTATATTGTCATTTGAAGTTATAATAGCTATGTTACTCATTTAAATGTATTCAGTTGCATGTAGGTGCCATAGCAGGTTAGTATACATCATCTTTTATCTAAAAAGTTAATGAACAAGCTCTGCTTTAAAAATCACAAATTTTACCTTGATCCTTTCCCCATTTGAACTAAAATTTTCATGCCACTTTCCCCACATAATTTTATTCCAATGTAATATATTTTTTATGCCTCTAAGTCTTTTGCTGATCACCTTAGCTACCACAAGATATGCATGTATCTTGAAATTTTAGAGAGTTTACATCTTGAGAGCATAAGTTTTTAAATGTTTAAAGATTCATTCTGGGTTGAGTTATCCAAACAACAAAATGTGTTACTAATTTTGTTAATTAAGTATTAAACAAAAAAAATACAAAATAATTTTGAAAATGCATTTCTTAATGCATGGAATGGGGCAGATTTTTTTTCCAGCTGGCTTAGTTATCCATGCATGAATATTGATTCTTGTTACAATTAGATAATATTCTAGTCCCGTGGTTTTTTTTTTTTATTCTTAGGTAAGTGCTGGGAAAATTTACTCATATAAATAGATTTTAATGGAAGGAGTTTTGCAAGGGTGGTGTTATTCAGTTTTCTGAATGCCTGCCCAGTTTTTCTGTTTGTTTCTTTTTTCCATAGCACCTGTTGTTTTCTGACACACTGTATAATTGATTTATTTGTTGTGTTTGTTGTTTGCCTCTCTCTGCTCCATAAGGGCAGGGATATTTGTTTGTCTTATTCACTTGCTCATCCCAACTTCCTACAAAGTACCCCACCCTCAACATATACTTCCGTAGGTGAATTACGTGTCAAAATCACATAATGACTTATCATTAAAGATCCTTTTTAATAATCTGTAATCTGAAAATTCAGGTCCTTCTTTGGTTTTTTTTGAAAGCAAAATTACAAACCATCTGACTTACAGAAGGATTCGTTTCCTAGTCAACACAGGCATACCTTCCAAATTTCTGGAAAATTTTCAATTTTTACGAAGACTGATCAAATGACCACTGAGGATACAACTTACTCTGTCCCTCAGGGGCACCATGTTTAATCCAATCAGAAAGAATAGAGAACATAAAAACATTGTTAGTATTCAGTACACATTTACTAATTCTTTATATTTTTAAAAAATGTGATTCTATCCCATGTTTTTATATATGTGTACACACACATACACACACTCATACACACACAGATGCAAACTTTTCAAACTTTGGAGCTGCAGATTTTGCTTATTCGATTTATAGAAAATATCTACTATCTAGCTCACTGGACAAACCAGTTTTCATGATCATAGTGGAGAAACAAGTTCCTTTTTTTAGAAAAATTCTGACTCCATTTCTAAATTCAAATAAAAGTATAAATAGGTCCTATTATAAAATCCTATTATAAAATCCTATTTTATAAAATATAATAGGGTCCTATTATAATAGGGTCCTATTATAAAATCCACTAAGCAATAAATTAAGGAATATATCTTGTACAGTATATTACTAAAAGCATTCAAGATTAAAATGATATAGATTTAATATAACTAATACATCTGTTATAAAACAAGATAAATCAATATGTACTTTCTCATAATTTTATTCATTATAATGTATTTTTTAAATTATAAGTTATTTATAAAGTCAATAGTGCTATAATAGCATTGTTTTTCTTTGTAATTGTGTGTGTATATAGATATTGAACTCTAGTGTTTGATCTCTACAGGTAAAAATATAAAATTATTTGTAGCTAATGTCATTGATTTTGATAGCTCTCTTGATCAAACATTTTCTATGTATTTTGGGAAATAGAAAAATATAATCTACTAAAAACTAATTGGTCTGGCAACTAGCATATGCTTTTATTTTTATTAAGTGAAGGTAGACATTATTAAACATTTTATAAGATAGTATGAGATAAAGATTGACTGTAATAGAAATAACTATTGCATGACATAATTTGATAAAAAGGTTTCAATTCTTTTGAATAACACACGGAATCTGAGATAAATCATATGAACTGTGTTCTGTGTGTTTTATCCAGTGTAACCAGAAACATCTGGCAGTCTTGGAAAATTTTCTATTCACACTTTAGCAATTCACTTCACTAACCTGTGCTGCTGTGCTTTAGCCACTCAGCAGGGCTTTCTGGTGGGCGGGGGACTACCAGGTACACGCCTTAGGAATGAGTAAAGAGTTAAAAAGAATTGCTTATTTAAATACATAGAAAAAAACCTATTTTCTAGCATTGATTATTTATTATTTTCCATTTTTATTGTAGTAAAATACATGTAACATAAAATTTATCATCTTCACCATTTTTTAAGTATACAGCTCAGTGGTATTAAATACATTTATAATATTGTACAACCATCACCGCTATCCATCTCCATAGCTCTTTTCATCTTGGGACACTGAAACTCTACACCCGTTAAACACTAACTCTGCATTCCCCCCTCCCTGCACGACCAGCATTCTACTTTCTGTCTCTATGAAGTTGACTACTCTGAGTACCTTGTGTAAGTGGGATCACACAACATTTGTGTTTTTGTGACTGGCTTACTTCACTTAGCATAATGTCCTCAAGCTTCATCCATATTGTATCACACTGCAGAATTTCCTTTCTTTTTAAGTCTGAATAATATTCCGTTGTATGTATATATATTTACCACGTTTTGGTTATCCAGTTAGCATTAACTATTTCTTACCAATGTGTTACTTTGTTTGCTCTCACAAATATTTTGTGATACATTCTTTGACAGTAGTAAGGGATAGAAGAGGGGAGCTCTTTAAATAAAAGGATCAATACTCTCACCTCCCCAGTCGAGGCTATATCTGTATTAAGGACATCCCTGGCCCATTCAAACCTCTGTTTCTTACCGACCTTGCTTCATCTGGAGCAGGAATATGTAGAAGAAACAGGTGTAACATACAGTTTGAAGGCAAGAATAGTGCTTTTGTACCTGGGAGGTTTTTGCACCCTGAACCATTGCACCATATTAAGATGCCACATGGCAGAGGGGGGTGCATTTCTGCTATCACATGGGAGGGGCTGTGACAGGGAGGTGGGCAGTAGAATCTGCATGACGTTTGACCACAGGTGCTTTCTGAGGCAGGTGCATTTTAGGACAGATTGCATGGGAACTAAGGAGATGGAAATAGATTTCTTTAAATCTGTCCTTGCCCCCATCCCCTTTAGGAAGGTTATATGTGCCCCAGGGGTACATGCATTCCAGTCTGAAGACCCCCACCCTGCAGCTCTTACAACAGAGCTGATCACTAACTGCTCAGTGAGCGTTTACAGAACTGAATTACCCCAGTGTTTTGCCCCACGCAGGTACGATGTGGAGATTAACAGACGCACAGCGGCTGAGAATGAGTTCGTGGTGCTCAAGAAGGTGAGAGGGGTGCAGGAGAGCTGGAAGAAGCCTAGAGGGCTCCTGACCGCCTGGCACAGTGATGTTTGTAGGCTGAGGA
Source organism: Mirza zaza (assembly GCA_008750895.1). Classification (NCBI taxonomy): domain Eukaryota; kingdom Metazoa; phylum Chordata; class Mammalia; order Primates; family Cheirogaleidae; genus Mirza; species Mirza zaza. Next base: position 28,922 of record VSMD01069765.1, on the reverse strand, counting down.
AAGGGACCCTGTGGGCTGCTCATCCCCTGGGCAGGAGCGACGGGGGTTCTAACTTCCCAGCTCCTCCTTGTGAGAGATGCACACTGCTCCCAGAATCTGCCAGCTTAAAATCCAGGCACTTCTGGTGTGGCCATTGCATGGCACATCAGTTGGTTTGCTCTCAGGGACGGAGCCTCCATGAAGCATGTGTGGGGTGAGGAGACTGCAGAGAGCTGGGGAACTGGGGCTCCCTATGGCAGGAAGGGTGGTGAAGGGAAGGCAACTGGCTCCTCTCAGGGCAGCCTGACCATCATGTGTTCCCAGGACGTGGACGCCGCCTACATGAACAAGATTGAGCTCCAGGCCAAGGTGGACTCCTTGACAGACGAGATTAAATTCTTCAAGTGCCTCTATGAAGGGGTAAGGGCTTCGCTGACCTCTCTTGTGAGGTCTGCTCCTCTTGCGAGTGGCTTTGGCCCTTGGCCTGGATGGATGTGTGGCCCAAGGGTTGGGAGGGAGAAGCTTTTCAGCCTAGTGCAGCTGACATTCATGGAGGCCCTGCTGGGTGCTGCAAAGTGAGCTAGGCTTTGAGGAGACCACAAAGGAGAAGAAATGATTCCTGTCTTCCAGGATTTCACAGCCTGGCAGGAAGAGCACCATGGAGCTGAGCTTTGGGAGAGCAGAGACGGGAATGGTGAATTCTGCCAGGGCCATCAGGAAAGGTTCCTGGAAAAAGAGAGGGAGGAGGAGGAGGAGGAGGAGGAAGATTTCAGGGGTGCTGAGAAGGGCAGAAAAGCGAAGATCCAGGAGCCTGTGCTGTGCTAAAGCACTGGACACATGGAAGGGGGCAGAGGCCTTCCACAGAGGAGGGGAAGGTGGCTGGTGACACCATAGAGGCCTCCGTGTGCCATGTAGGGAGTTCAGACTTGATGCTGTGGGGCAGTGTGGCCATTGCTGGTTTGGGGGACCAGAATGTATTTAATAGAAGGGATAGGAGCTGTCCTGAGTGCCTGATGGACAAGGGGGTCTCACCATTCAAGGTTGGGAGCACAATGTGCTCATTCAGATGCCTGGCAGGCACTGATGCTAAAGCAGAGTTCAAATGCCAGGGAAGGACAGAAAGGGACAGTGAGAAATTTTCCCAGAGAGGATCAGGAGAAGCGGTTCCTCATGGGACCCCCTAACTGGCTCCTCTCCTCCAACTGTCCCCCAGGAGATCACTCAGATCCAGTCCCACATCAGTGACACATCTGTCATCCTGTCCATGGACAATAACCGGGACCTGGACCTGGACAGCATCATCGCCGAGGTCCGAGCCCAGTATGAGGACATCGCCTTGAAAAGCAAGGCCGAGGCCGAGGCGCTGTACCAGACCAAGGTGGGCTGGGGCCAGGTGTGCTGAGGCCCAGTGACCACAGCCCCCCTTCCTCCTTCACCGGTGCCTGCACTGTGTGAACATGGAGAATGGCATGTGGTCACCCTGTCTGTTCTAAGCACCCTTAAGCAGGTGAATTCTCAACTGTCCTGTGCTCCTCTTCTCTTGTCCCCATCCTCAGATCCAGGAGCTGCAGGTCACAGCAGGCCGGCATGGGGATGACCTTAAGCTCACCAAGGCTGAGATCTCCGAACTCAACCGGCTGATCCAAAGGATCCGCTCGGAGATAGGGAGTGTGAAGAAGCAGGTGGGTCCCCTGGGATGAGTCAGCTAACAGGTGCTCAGGGCCTCCTGAGCACCAGTCTGGACAAGACCAAATATGGAAAGAGGGCAGGACACAGTCCCCTGCATAGGGTGTTTATAGTTCATCAGGAGAGACCAGTGTGAGCACACGTGGAGGGTGAAGCAGTCTACACACTGCAGCACGCTCAGTAGGGGTCCGGAATGGGGACAGGTGGGTGAGGACCCAGGGAAGCTTTCCCAGGGGGTGGGATTCACTGGGCTGGGAGCCAGCAAGGAGAGGGGAGGTGTCTAGGTGCAGCCAGCAGAAGCAATGCGTAAAAGTAGGGATGCGCACTGCACGTGTGCAGGAGATGGGAGGGTTACCTCCCTGGAGTAGAAGACCTGCCATGGGGTAGAGTGGCAGGGAGCAGAGGATGCCACTGGGTAAGAATCAGTGGATTATGGTGGCCCGGCAGTGGGATTTAGGCCTGAGGCAGAAGATAAAGGCAGTCATTGGCAGGTTTCACATGGTGACTCCTTGTTGGAAGAGAGAGAATCCAGCAGTGGATTTTAGTACAGAGTGGGGTAGGAACAGCCTCCCATCCTGGACTCCACCCTGCACTCATGCCAGGCCTTCCCCGGGGCTGTGCAATGGGAAGGGCACTGCACCAAGGTCCCTCTCTCTGGGAGGTCACACCTACGCGACTACACCTGTGGTTCTGAAGCAAGCAAATGCATAAGTTTTCCCAAGTTTGTAGAGGCAGTGCAAGGACTTAAGGCTGTCACTCCCAGGCAGGTCTAGGTGCCCCATCTCCTCATCCTCTCCTGCACCCCTGTACACCCTGCAAGTGCATGCACACACACGCACATGCACACCCCTCTGTGCAGTGGGCTCATGGCTGTGGGAAGAAAAAAGACCAGCATTAAGTAAGAACTTAAGGTATTTTTGTTAAATCAAGATCTGCATACATGCGAGAAAACACATAGTGTTTGAAACGCCCTCAGCATTCGATTACAGCTTTTAGCTAATAAAATGCCATGTGTTTATGGTCGGGCGGCGGGGTTATTAACAGAAAGTGACATTTGTGATCAGGATGCTGGTGCTTCAGTGGGCAGGGAAGATGTCCTCTGTGGGGAAGGTGGGTCCTTGTGATGCTCGGTCCCATTGTGGCTCCTGTTGGGCCCTCAACCGAGGTACTTTCCTGCCCTCTGTCCTCTTCCACCAAAGCAGGCACCCACAGTTGCACACGCAGAGTCTCCTGGCATTTGGTGTCCCCAGAGTCCGTGTGATACCTAATTCAAAGGATTTCATGTCCTCTCAAATCATGCCCATTCCAAAGACCCAAGCTTCTGGTGCCCTCAGGATCACCCTGGGGGATCTTGGTCAGTGAAAAAGAACAGAAGGCAGTTCCACTGAATTTAGGTGACAGAGTTTATTGTCACTCCCCTGAATGATTACACCTAAAAGTCCCCAAGACATGGTTTTCTGTGGCCAGAAAACTGGGTTCCAGTGTCTCCTTGAGGTCCTAGGCATATCTTGGGGATGTGAGCCACTTACCCCAGGCTCCGTGGGTGTGGGCGCTGCTGGGGGCTGCCTGGCAGAGGAGGGTGGTGCCAGATTGACAGCACCCTAGAATGCCATCTGGCTTCACAGTCAGCTGCTTTCCTTGATGCAAAGCAAACTTAACTCCACAGAAAGGGACACCCCAGAAAGAGAAGCCCGGCGCTGAGGTCCTGCCAAAACCTCAGCTGTGTGACCGGAACACACCCGGACTAAAATGCTCTAGAAATCCCTGGGAGCTTTCACATGCGTGCAGGCACACGGGCTCACAGCAGTGCACACGCTTCCCTAACAGCACGTGCTTGTGGCTGGTAAAACCTGTTAGCCATGGGAAAGTATCTCTGATGCCTGTTGCCTTTTAGCATGATTCCCTGTGGGGCCACACTTAGGGCCTAAATGTGGCAGGTTTATTGGACATTTTATTAATTAGAACTTTGTTATCCCACATTCTTTCTTCGTGATTTACAGGATCTCTTAAGACGACCTGTGCCTTGCAGAGCTGAATCGAGTCTAGCATCCCAGAAACGTTTTGCAGGGTTGGCATTAGAATTCTACAGCTGGCCTTGCAGACCAGGAGGGAGAGGGCAGGGGCCATGTACCCAGGCAGTCCACTTTCTTAGCGCCTCCTCCCTCCCAGGTGGAGACTTTCCACCTTCAGATGCTGAAGCATGAGCCAGGTGAACTGGGCCTGGAGTCAGGGAAAGGACAGAGTCACCTCTAGTGATGGTGGCAGTTGGATGAGCCAGGAGGATCCCAAGGCATTCGCCGTCAGCCAGGACCAGATTGAGGGGAGGTTGTCTGAGCAGGATCTCAGAACTGGGCCCTGACTCAAAGTGCTGCACCCATTTGCCCTGCAGTGCGCCAACCTGGAGACGGCCATCGCCGATGCAGAGCAGCAGGGGGACTGTGCCCTCCAGGACGCCCGGGCCAAGCTGGACGAGCTGGAGGCCGCCCTGCAGCAGGCCAAGGAGGAGCTGGCGCGGATGCTGCGCGAGTACCAGGAGCTCATGAGCCTGAAGCTGGCCCTGGACGTGGAGATCGCCACCTACAGGAAGCTTCTGGAGGGCGAGGAGTGCAGGTGAGGGGCCAGATCCCTGTTGTCTGCCGCAGTTTTCTCTCTGGTTTGGTAGGAAGCCCAAAGGCAAAAAGTTTGGTCCTGTTTAGATCCTGCTGAAGTAAAACCATATAGCAAATGGGCTTGCCACATGCTTAGGAAGGCAGATGTTAGATGGCAAGAAGGACCAAGTTATAAAAATCTCAAAGAGGTTGCGGGAGAGGTCAGCAACGTTTGAGAGACAGAACATCTCCTGACCCTTCATGATGCATTCATGGGGGGGGACGGGGGAGGGGCAAGATGGCCTGCAGGAGTCATCCAAGTTCAAGGTCGCTCTGGCAAACTAGGGAGCCCAGTGAGGATATGAGCTCATTCTTCTTACTTGTCTAAGACCAATGGCATAACTAGAGGGGTTGGAGCCATGATAATCCCTCATAACAGACAGTCCCCAATCCTCTTTGTTGGAGAGCTGACTCCGTGTGGCAGATTTTTCATCTCGGGTCCCCCTGGCATGTACGGGAAGAAAGCAAACTGGGACAGGGTTGGGGACCTGTTCTGAGAGGAGGGGATTATTCACAGAGGTGACTCCCTCAACAGGTGTTGTGATTGTTTATGGAGGATTTACCGGTTTTCTTTTCCCTCTCCAGGATGTCTGGTGAATATCCAAATTCCGTGAGCATCTGTAAGTACCTGCAGATAGTAGTTCTGCCCTTGGTGACCTTACTGAAGTCTACATTCCTCTAGTTCCATGTGACACAAAAGAGAAATCAGAATCACAGACAGGGTTCAGGGGAGACTGAAGGGCAGAAAGAGGGTGCTGGCTTCGGTAACCATGGGGAAGCAGTGGATGGAGAATAATAATATCACGAAATACCAAAGTACAACTTACAGAAAGATCGAATGGTACCGCCAGTGTATAACACAACAGTCTGGCATAAGAAGGATGCTTAATGGTTAACACTATTTTTCTATTGAGGTCTGACCAAAATAAAGCCCCTAGATCGCAGTGAGAGAGATTGGGGTGCATAAAGGGCCCAATGGTGGGAAAAGACAGCTGAGCACACCTCCTCCTGGGTTTAAAAGCTGGGGAGCGTGCAGGGAGGTGCGGTGTTGCTGAGAGGTAGGCGGGCTCCTGCAGCCCCTTTCCTCCGGAGCAGCAGCACCGGCCCCTGAGAAGGGCCTCTCTTCATTTGGTCCTGCCCATGGGGAAGTTCTCTGGTACAGCCCTGTCTGCCCAGAGCTTCCAGTCTGGTATATGTAATAGACTGACACAGACTAATAGGGAAAGATCAAATGCATGGGGCTAAGTGCAGGAAAGATGAAGCCACATATCATTAGCGCCGATAAACATCTCTCAGTAAACTACAAGCACAACAGCAAGAACCTGTCTCAACATGAAGCCACTGCAGGGGAGAGAGCTGAGGGAGTGGCCCGCTGACCCAGGAGGGGCTCTGACGGGGCTGGGGCTTCTCTCGCCCATTCCAGCCGTCATCAGCAGCACCGGCGCCGGGGCAGGAGGCGCGGGCTTCAGCATGGGCTTTGGGGCCGCGGGCGGCTACAGCTACAAACCTGCTGCAGCGGATGTCAAGACCAAAGGCAGCTGTGGCAGCGAGTTCAAGGATCCCGTTGCCAAAACCTCAGGGAGCAGCTGCGCCACCAAAAAGGCCCCCAGATGACAGACTGGCAGTCGGTGATACGAGCAGGAGCCTTCAGAACCCACCCGCCTCCTCCCTCTCCTCCCCGGGGCCCCTTTCCAAGTCAGGACGTGCTTTGTCCACAACCACAATCCCATCTTCTCTTCTTGTCCTCTGCAGGGTGATGCTCTGATGTGGGGAGTCCAGTCATGGGCTCTCTCAGTGGCCCCCTTCTTGGTCACCTTTCACTGGGTCACTGCCCCAGATGCAGAGGTCACACTCCCCCCTCCACCGAGGATGTCCTTCGTGGGCAGCTGCAAGCTCCTCTGCCCCCATGCCTTTCTTGGGCCTTTGCCATGAAGGGACTCTCTTTGCCCTCTGATTGGGGTTGTGTCCAGTTCTCTGCTTCTCCTGCAATAAATAATCGATGCCATTTTGTTCTCAGTGTGGAATCTGTTGCCCAGATGTCAACATCTGCATTGCCTTGACTTTCCTTGGTCTGACTCTGGCTTCCTGCTGGGTCCCTGGCCTCTTGTGCATCTTTGCTGTCTGGTTCTAGCCAGGCAGGCACTGGGTGACAACCGATCCTGGTAAATGGCCGAGATTTATTCCTGAGGCTGCCACCTAGCAGGCTCAGCGTGTCACGTGCCCTGTGTCCCCTGTTCCACACGATGACCCTGTGAGACATCGTTACCCTGTTATGGAGAGACACGCCCGGACTGCCAGAGCTTCGGCATGGCTTCTTGCTCTGGTTCTCGAGGCACCCTCGGTCTCCAAGCTCACTGCCTGGGTTGGAGTGGCTGTCCCCTCTTTTCCTCACCTCCTTCCTCTCCTGAGACCTACTGCCCAGTCTTGTTCCCCTACGATGGCCCTGCTTTCCTTTTCTCACCAATTTCTTTTCCACCCTCGCACATGAAGCCTGTGTATGTGTGCTCATGGGTGCATCTGTAGCTATTGTGTACATGAAGTAGTGGCTCATTTAACAAATATTTAGTGAGCCAGGCATCGGTCAGACACTGGGGATACTGGGATAAACAAAACTGGCACAGACCCTGCCCTCGTAGGGCTTATAGTCTAGAGGGGAGAGCAAAAATGCACACCTAACAGAGCAACATACAATATAATGTTGAGTATGTTAACTGCTCCAAAGAAAAACTCAGCGAGGTAAGAGCTAAGGATTCACGGGTGCTCTTTTAGGCATGTGTGTGTGTTTCTGCAAGCATCTTAGTTTCTCAGAGTCAGTTAGCACAGGTGATTTTAGCAAAATCCTTAAGAGCAAGACCATCTTTTAAGCATGAGCCCATCTGAGGCGGCAGAGAGTCTGTGACCCCTTCTCCTCCCCTGCCACTCGCTACCTTACACTCCAGCTTCTCCCCAGCATGCCAGACTTTTTATACTCGTGGGCCTTTGCAAATATCATTTTCTCAACCTCGGGTGTCCGTTGCCTATTTATTGAAAGCCTGCTGGCTCTTTGCGGCCTGGCTGAAGTGCCACCTCTCATCTTCCTGCGGAGTCCGGTCCCTGCAGCTGGAACCATCAAGACATCAAGCACTAAATGAGAAGGAATATTAGTGCTGCCTGCCCAGCACCTCCCCCCCACACCCCCATTCTATAGGCAAGCAAATGGAGGCCTGGATGGCTGAGCCATCTGTCCAGGGTCACAGCACTTGTGACCAGCAGGGTCTGGACTGGTGACCTGCACACTCACAGCACCATCCCCAAACCTGTGTTCAGTTGGTGCTTCATTTTCCAGGTGTCACATCAGCTGTTCACATGTCTGTCCCCTCACCCCAGTCCCCCACATGCCCTCATTCCATCCCCCTGGTCCAGGGTCTGGCTCACAGTCAGCACTAAGTGTGCATTTGCTGCAGGAGAGCACGGCTCAGTCACAGCATTCGCTGGGGAAAAGAGCTCAACATAGATGTACACATGTACACAACACACGCACACACACGTATGCAGGCACACGTACATACAAGTACTCACAGACACACACATACACATGTACACATAGACACATGAATACACACGTACACATGTACATGCATACATACATACACAGATATGCACGTACACACAAACACACATACACAGTACACACACACACACGTCTTGATGACCTGGCATACAAATGATGAAACACATCGTGTTAATCAATTTGTGTTTTATATGCCTTCATGTGTGTGCAGTTTATATAATTTATCACCCAATGGGGACACTTTTGATAGAAATAAATGCTAAACTGGACCCTTGGACAACTGGCAAAGCCAGGACTGTCAGGGAAATGGTCACCCCAGTTCTCACATTCTGGCCAGATAGTCATATACCTGGCTCCACATTCTGGCTCTTCTCATGATCAGTAGTGACCTTCTGCAAGATCCTGCCCTTATCAAGTAGGTTTAGTACAAGCTGGGCTTTACTGAGTGCTCTCTATGACTCTTTTAAGTACTTCATGTCTGGCAACTCAATTAATTCTCCCTACTACCTATGTATTATTGTTATAAGGTGCTATTATTATCATTTCCATTTCACCTGTGAGGATATTAAGGCTCAGATGGTTTAAATAATTCACCAAATGTCACCTGCTTAGTAAATGGCAGCGTTGGGAGTTGAACCCGAGTCTGATTCTGGAGTCTATACTCGCAGATTTGACAGCTCCTTACCTGTTGAAGAGCCCACCTCCAAGGGGACCCGAGAATATGAAAAGAGACAATGGAAGTAAAACAGTGCCTGGAATACAGTGTGCAGCCCAGAACAGAAGTTCACTGCTATAATCATTATTTAACATTTAATATTTCTGTGCTTGGCAGCTGCACACCGGTTCACATATGAGGGGTGTGGATCAGCAGCAGAACGCTGGCAGAGATGGACTAAGTGAGGGGCACTGGGCCTATTCACCAAAGCACATTCCCATCTAGTCACCAATTGCTCATTTCCATGCAGAGAAAAAAACCACCCCAAACTCCTCGGTGCCTCTATTTTGTGCACACACTGCCCTCTGCCATTAGCTCCAGGTACTGCACCTTCTGGCCCTGTGGCGGTGGAGGAGTCTCCTCCCTGCAGCGGGAGGGTGTGGGATGCTCCTAGACAGGCTCCCTGGGGGGGAGGGGGCTCCCCCCTCCCCCCACAACTGCCAGCGGGAGGAGGTGCCGTTTCACTCCCTGGCATGCCCAGGCTGGCGCCAGCCTCCGTGCTGCCCAGGCCCTGGCTCCTGCCTCCCCTGCTCTCCTCTCTGACTTCTCCCCTCACAGGAGGGAGGAGGGGGCAGGGGCTGGCGCCTGAGCCTCCGCACCTCCAGGTAGACAACCCTGGGCCTCAGATGGCTCTTCCTCAACGCGTGCCTGAGAATCCTGTCACTGGTCCAGAGGTCCTTGGCGTGAGAGCCCCCATCACTCAGCGAGATTCTCCTTCCCCAAGCCCCACTGCCCCATGTGCAAGCCCCTGCCCTGGCTGTGGGGAGGGTCCTCCAAGAATTCTTTCTTTCTCTCTCAGTGGATGATGCAGGCATGGAGGTACCGGCAAGGCACAGCCACAGGGAAGGAAGGAAGACAGGCATCAGAGCTGAACACAGGCAACCCAGGAAGGCTTTCTGGAGGAGAAGGTAAAAGGGACATGCATTGCTGGAGATAGGGAGCTTCCTAAAGACTTCGTAGGTCCCATTTGGCAGCTGCCCTGGGTTTGAGCTGCCCTTTGCCAGCTGCCTCCAATCTCCCTTCCAGAGGCTCTACCACTTCTGCCACCTTCAGAGTGACAACTGCACGAAGGACACCCATTTGGCATTGTCCCTCCATCCTCACATTCACATTCGGCAAATGCTTCCAGGACCAGCAGAGACATTGAGGCGCCCTCTTCTCCTGCAAACCTCCTGCCATCCCCTTCTCCAACCCTCCTCCCCTGGCCTCCTCTTTGGAGGCTCATCATGGAAATCCCTCCTTCTTGCTTCCAATCCACCATCCTCCAGAAGCCTGAGCTACTCCTTTTAGCCCCAGCTCTCAGGCATTCCAGATCTTTCTTTGTGAAACTCCAGATATAGCACCAAGTGCTAGATTCAAGCTGCTCACAGCTGATGGACTGGGGCTGGATGGGGCCTTGGAAGCGGTCCAGTGCAGAAGGACCCACACTTTGCAGCGGGCCAGGCATGGACCTGAATCCTTTCGTTGGTTTGTTTCTTTTGCCACTTTTAACTGTGACTTGGGCAACTCAGTTTCTCTGCTCTTTTGTTTCCTCATTTGTAAAGTGGGAAAAATAAGAGTATTAACCTCACAGAGTTGGTGTGAAGATGAAATGAGTTAAAACGTGCAAAGAGCTCAGCCCAGGGACTGGTGCACAGCAAGCCCATCGCACACCTGAGGTACGCCGGCATTCCAGTCCCATGGCATTCTCCCGGGCCTTCCCAGCCCACATCCCTTTCCAGAAGCTTCTCTCCATGGCTGCTGGTTCCGCCAAGCCCTCTCCATGGCCCCCTTTTGTGACATCCAGTCCCCACACTGGCTCCACACTGCCCCTGTTCCTCTTCTCTCAGCTGGGAGCCAATGTGCCCTGTCCCTGTGGTCACCACTCTGACTTCCAGATGGCTTGCTCCCCAGGGTGCGCCATTCTCCCCCACTCTTGGGTCTGTGCCCCCTGAATCCACAGCTACGTGTCACACCTGGTAGCCCAGCCATAAAAGTCCACCTGCCTCAGTGGGGGCCCATGACACTGGGGAGGTGGGGACTTGGTCTCCTGGTGCCAATGTCCCCTGCCTCCTTCTCTGCCAAGGAGGGTGGACAGAACTTTCCAAAGGGGTTTGGCTGTGGTCTCAGCTCCAAACGGAGGAGCCCACTCTCTAACCAAGCCTCTCATTCCATGGCCGGTTCGCATCCTGGAGGGTGGTGCTCAGGCCCCTCACCCCACAGCAGGGAGGGGGTTCCCTATATCCAGCAGGTAACCCTCCCCTCCACCCCCTGGCCTCTGGCCTCAGGGTTCATCCTCCCTCCATTCTGTTTTTAGCCCCTCCCCTCAGGTCCGACCTGTCCCCCTCCACGGCTCCAGCCTTTTCTGGATCCTTTTCTTAAAGCAGCCACTTCTTATTTCTTGTATTTCTTTCTTAATGTTCTACTTTTCGGGTTTTTTTCCTCCCAATTCCCACATCGTCTCTATGGTGATCCAGGCCCTAGTGCCTCTGCCTGCTGGGAGTTTGTCCCCTTCTCCTGTCCCCCCTCAGCTCCCTCCCGAGGGCCCAGCGGGCTCAGCGATAATGTGCACAGGGGGGCCTGGCCCAGCAGGTGTGCTAGGGACAGGTGGGGATGGGCTTCTGCTTCCTGTTTGGACTGGCTGTGCAATGCTCATGATGGCAGATAGAGAGCATGTCATTAGCGATGATGGGCTTAATTACAGCCACTGCACAGGTGGCTTGTTTGCTTTGCAAACGGGCAGAGGAAGAGGCATGTGGGATCTCCAGCATTACAGTCAAGATCAAAAGATTGAGCACTTCCCCTCAGCCTCTCAGTTCTCTTTCAAAAGGGAATCATGCAAGAAAGGGGCTGGGGTCAGAAAATACCATATAAACTTCCTCCAGGAGTGGCTGGGGGCGGAGGGGCCGGAGGGAAGGAGGTAGATGGAATATACCCAGATGGGATTCTTGTGGAATTTTAAAGTGAATGAATGGAAGAAATGTGTCCTTCCCAGAGCAAGACGGTTCTTGTCCTGACATACCTGTGCCTTCAAGCCAGGAGAAAAGCTTCCTGTGATGACTAGGTCGGCAGTGGGTGGGGCTGTAAAGTTTGGAGAGTTTTTCTTTTAATAAAAAAAAAAAAAAGGAAACAAAGGAGAGAAAAAGAGCTAAAGGGTGATTGATCTACAGGAGAGCTAGGGGCCTGTCTAGTCTTAAAAGCCTTAGGAGCCCGAGTAGGAAGAGGAAGAAACAAGAAAGGGCACTCTGAAGACACAACCCAGAATGTGCCGAGGGCAGAAGGACCCTCAGGCTGGGAAGGAGAAAACTAGTTGGCAGATGCCTAAGCCAGAGGACAGCGGGTGGGGCAGACTTCCCAGCAGTCAGAGTCCCAGTGGTGCTGGGAAGGTGGAAGCTAGGGGACCATCATGTTCCCCTGGGGGCTCAGAGAGGAAAAGACACAGAACTGGAAGACAGAGCCCAGACAGCCCCGGGGAGCAGGCAACAGCTCAGGGGGCAGCCAGGAGATTCTGCGACCCTCCTTTGTGTAGGAGGGAGAGGTTTTTTGTTTTGAGACAGATTCTTACTCTGTTACCCAGGCTAGAGTGCCGTGGCATCAGCCTAGCTCACAGCAACCTCAAACTCCTGGGCTCAATGATCCTCCTGCTTCAGCCTCCTGAGTAGCTGGGACCACAGGCATGTGCCACCATGCCCGGCTAATTTTTCTATTTTTAGTGGAGACAGGGTCTCACTCTTGCTGTGGCTGGTTTTGAACTCTCAACCTCAAGCAATCCTCCTGCCTTGGTGTCCCAGAGTGTTAGGATTACAGGTGTTAGCCAACATGCCTGGCTAGGAGGGAGAGTTCTGACCAGAGGCTCAACTCACCCATGCAACACCAGCCTACCCGGAGGTTTAGGCAAGCTACCAGGGCATCCCTGGGAGGGACGTGCAGGTGGTGCCCACACTAGGGCGTGGTGAAGGGCAAGTAGGGGCTGGAATCCAGCCGTGCATTCTGGCAAAGGGCTGATCTGCCCAGAGGAAGGGGCGCTTTATCTCATTGGCATAAAGGCCCTGCATGGACCTGGCAACCACTTGTTTAAACCTCTCTGTTGCTTCTCTCTTGATGAGGGAGGGGTAGGACACTCCCCAGCTGAGACGGGCTGCAGCAGAAAGGAGGAAGGAAATGCTAATCCTGGGAAGAGGAAGTAGGGAAGGCCCTAGGCTCAGAGAAGGGTGTTTGCAGAGACTGGCTCCTCCACGTTTACCTGGAGAAGTGCAGGTAGAAAGTTCCATGAGACCAGCAATGACAAATGAACCACTATAAGATTTCAGGTCACTAAGCATCCTCTGCTAGGTTTTTAAGGCTTGGAGGCTTACTGCACCATGTCTCCTATACTCACGCGGCACCTGGAACTGGGAATTTTGACCGTGTTGACTGCCCATCTGGGATGTCTCTCAGCACAGTGCCTGTGATACAGTAGGCATTAATAACTGTGATTGGAACTGAATTTACATTGCTGCTATCCAGCTGGCTGTCTTCTCTACTAATCTGAGGGTTTCCTATTTGCACGAGTGTGTGTAAAGGGACAGGGGGACTCGTAGCGGTGGGGACAGGCCAGTGACTGCTTGAAAGTTTAAGTTTTACACACTTGGGTAGATGGGACTTCAGTGAATCCTACATCTCCTGGAGAGTCTGGTACTCTCTCTGCAATATGGAGGGTGATGTTTGGGTGATCAGCTAGCTGGGTTTTTCCAGAGCTGTCCAGATTGTATCATTGACAGTCCTGGAAAGCCCCTCAGCCTGGGCCAACTGGGATAGCTGATCACCCTACTAAGTGGTACTTGGATTCTTCCAGTTGTCTTGTCTGGGCCACATTCCTTCTTCCTCTGTGCCCAAAGTTTCTCCCTCCCCTTCTCGTGAACACAGAACTTTCTGCTTCACTCTCACGTCCTCTCTACTCGGCCCCCAGCCTGTGTCTAAAGCCCTGGAGCAGCAGTGGGTTCTGTAGCCCTCTCAGGTGCTGAACCCAACTGCTCTCAGACTCAGTACTGCAGGAACCCAGGATTTCGTGTCGGGAAGGTGGAGAGGGTGGGAGAGAACGAGAGAGGGTGGGAGAGGGTGTGGAGAGAAAGGGAGGGAAGCAGACAGGCTCCGTTGCCTGAGCTGGCTAACTTTGGACAAGGACGGAAAAACAGGCTCCGTTCAAACCGGTTCAGACAGGCAGAGGGTGTTAGGTTTCTGCACTGAGCTCATTTTTGAAAAAGGGAAATCAGAGAACTCAGTTTCAGGTCTTTGCCAGTGCTAGGGTGCCATGATTTGTCCCCAAGTCTTGTCACCCCAAAATTAGCTCACTAGTATTTCAAGCTTCTTCTTCTCTCCATGAATGAACTTGATCTACAGAATCTGGGTCCCTCGACTGTTGTTCTGTGCGCAGGAGCAGTCAGAGACCAAAGGGCTAGAGGAAAATGACTTTCTTTATCCATCAGCAAACCAGACAGACATGGCTTTGGTTATGCACGGTTGGGATTACTCCTGGCACTGCTTTTTTTTTCCTTTTGGGGCGACATGCTTTGCAGAATGGGATTCTTACCCTCCAGGAAGACGGTGGCAGATTGTGGCACAATGGACTGAGCTCCTCAGGCTCCCTGGCTGCCCTGTATCCCCCCAGCTCTCCTCCTGCAACACAGGGCCTATTCTTTAACTTAAAGCATGGGCACCATGAATGTGCGTCTTTCCAGGATCCTTGCAGGATTGTACACTGTCTGCAGGGAGAAGGGGACCCTCCAGGGCTGCTCCTCCATCTTCTCCTCCATCTCTGCCTCCCATGTCACCGCTTGCCCTGCATCCACACACTTCTCACGGCCTCGGGGATGCAGTGTGCACCTGCCCGTTCCCAACCCCCACCCAGAGCCTAATCCCTCTTTTATTCTGTTTTTTTAATTCAAGTCTGGAGAAGACTTATGGTAAACAAAAAGCAGATTTTCATGTGTTTTTTTATTCTGTTTTTAGAAAACATTGGCATTTCAATAACAGCTTGTCTGAGTCACCCATGCAAGCATATAATCCAATGCAGACACACAGAGTTAAAACCACAACAATAACAATAGCAAAACAACTTCCATGTGTTTCTATTTTGTCTTCTCCAGTTCAGTTAACTTCCTGGAGGGGAGAGGGAGTGCCTAGGCACGTCTGTCAACGTTTAGTACAGGGTCATGCACACAGAAGGTGCTCAATGTTATCCCTACCAAATGAACTGATTTCCTCAGGCCTGGGGACACTCATTAGGCCAATGAACTCAGAGACCGGGGTGTGCGGCGTGATGACTAATTACAGGGTATCCAGCCCAGTAGTGTTGGAACGGTCAGAGATCCAGCTGAGTGGGTCAGAGAAAATTCCCCAGCAATTAAGTTTCCTAGGAACCAATTAGGAGGGGCGCTTCTGTGTGGCCACCATCACAGCACTGTTGTCAGGAGATTCCACTCTGCCTCCACCATCTCCACCCCATCCCTGTCGTCAGACCCTTATGGCTGTCTCAAGCACAGGGCATGTTTGTTGGAGGCACTCAGGAAACGTTTCTGGATGGATACAAAGGGTGCCGGGCCCCCAGCTCTAGGCCTGGCCCTGCCCAGCCCGTCACTTTTGAGCATGGTGGGCTTGGCTGATTCGTAGCATTTCTATGGGCATCTGAAAACCTGCTTTTCGTTGACCCTACGTCTTCCCCAGCCTTGAATATCCAGCCTTGTGCCTTTCTTTTCTGTTTTGTAAATGCCCTTTTGTTGGGGTTCCCAGTAAGAGGTCCAGCTCTCCTATCAGATTGGGGCTCACACTCAGCCAGGCCATGGTGGTGCAAAGCTTGGCCTGGGAGGCTCAGATAACCAGAACTACGTTTACTTCCCCGTGGGAGCCCTGCGGTGAAGAGTCAGCTACTGGGGATTCTAGAATAGCATAGCCCCTCATGAAAGTGAGGCTCTTCCTTCCTCTGCCCATCCTTACAGTGGCGTCTAATCTTACACAAGCCCCTAGCTCGGTGGCAATCTCCCCTTCTCCTCATGGCATCCTTGTCTCCAAAACACAATAGAAACACAGACATGAGGGACCCAGCCCCATGGCAACCACATGCATCAGAAAGTCGTTGCATCTTTGCCACGAACGTGCATCTCTAGCACATAACACAATAGTTAGGAACGTGGATTTTGAATCCAGATGCACTTGGATTCCAGGCCCAGCTCCAACTTACTAGCTGAGTGACTTTGGGCAAGTTCCTTAATATCTTTAAACTTCAGTTTCTTCAACTGTAAATGAAATCAGTAATGTGAGGGTTAAATTAGATAACCTGTGTAGTGCTTGGTGCAAGGCCTGGCGCAGGCAAAGTGAGCAAGAAGACTTAACTTTTTGTGTTACTACTGTCACTATTACGACAGCTGATATTCTTGCTGCCGCTGCTGCTACTGCTCCTATCAGTAGTGCCTCAAGCCCCACCGCCCCTGAGCCTCTGCTCTGAGCCAGCGCCATTGATGAGCCCTGTTGGGAACTTCAGCCCAACCTTCTGGAGGTCCCTACTACTCAGCACACCTCTGACCCACTGCTCATAATGCATTTTTATTATTCTGTAGCTTTGGCCCTGGATTAACTTCTTTGCGTAGATTCCTTCCATTGGTCTGCAGGCTTCCTGGGGCCTGGACCATATCATGGTCACCCCTAGGTCAAGGAACTGGCACCATCTGTTGACACTCACACACCAGCATGGGAGGGAGATAAACCCAGAATCCGGGGTAGCACCCCAGTTAACTTTGTATCTGCTGCTGCTCTTGCAATCTGGCCTAGAAAACCACAAGCAACCACTCAATTATGCCCTCCCGGGCTCCAGGTTAGGCCCTGCCAGGAACACTGGGAGACAGGGTCCCTGAAGAAGGACCTTCCACCGCAGCCTCGGGGCTGAGAGGAAACCCTCTGTGAAGGGAGAGGTCCTTTGAGGAAGGTCCCAGGCCTCAGCCTCCCTCACCTCCGCCAGGCTCATCTTCCTCGTCCTTCCCCAGCAGTGGGAGCAGCTGTCTGCCACCCTCTGCCTGACTGGAACAATTTAGTTACAGGAAGTGCTTGGAGCCCTGCCTCAGGGCAGCTACAAGATTCAGAGTTTTGAAATAATTTTTAACATTCCACTCTACCAGGACTACCTGAGCAATAAAAGTTTGTCCCCAAATTGGGTGGCTCCCTGAAGTATTAAGAAGACTGGCAGAATAGCCCACCCTGAACGTGGGAGGGAAACTCAGGGGTTCCTGTCCCTTGGTGACTTCAGCCACAGGCTGTTTCCCCACGGAGCCTGAAAAGACAAGCTGATACAGGAGAGAAAAATCCAACTGGAGGAAATGCCACCTGCCTGAAAAGGTCCTCACAGTTGGAAAGGCAATTTGAAGGTCACCGCAACCCAGGCCCTGCCCAGTACAGAAAGCCCCAGGCATATCCCTACTGGGGGCCAGGCAGATGCCATGTGGTCATCCCCACTTCTTTCCTGGGCTCCATTCCATTGCTGGGCAGCTGTGGTCCTTGTCACAGCCTAGAGAGGGAACCCTGCTGCTTCTTTCTTGGATCTAGATCTTTGAAGATTTCTTCCCAAGAAGAATCATCTCCTCTCCAGGTCTTCTGTTCTCTGGCATAAACCCCACAGCTCCCCAGCAAGTCTGTGTCACAGGGAGATGGTTCCTTTTGGCGTGAAACCTGGGGTTTTTGGATGAGCCCTCTCTGGGTAAAGCCGGATATTTACCTTGCTCCTTGCTGAGAGATAAACAAAAAGGAGGCAGCACTAGAGAAATACAGCCAGGAGATCTGTGCAGGGGATAACTCCCCAGGTCCCTAATTAGGGAGCACAGATAAACCCCAAATTAACCCACTCCAGTCTGCAAGACCAGCATATTCCACTTGCTATCAGAAGGGCTTTGTTGCTGCAAAGGGCTTGGAGATCTCTGTTCTTCAAATTGCCCACGGCCCTGGACCTTCAGTAGGGAAAGGAAATAGTGGAGAGACGCCCTTTTCCGGTGTCCCCGGCTCAGCAGGGATAAAAGGAGGCAGCGCTCTGGGTGCCCCATCAGTGTGTTCTCTGTCCCTTGGTGACTGCTTTTCTCTAGCTCTGTCAACTTCATCTCTCCCACCATGAGTCGGCAACTGAACATCAAGTCCGGGGGCGACAAGGGCAACTTCAGCGTGCACTCAGCAGTGTTGCCTCGGAAGGCCGTGGCCAGCCTGGCCTCCTACCGCACAGCTACCAAAGGGGCTGGGGCTGGATTCAGCAGTCGCAGCCTCTACAACTTGGGAGGGAATCGACAAATTTCTATTAACGTTGCTGGTGGCAGTGGTCGGGCTGGAGGTTACGGCTTCGGGCATGGCTCTGGGTATGGAGGGGGCCGGGCCAGTGGCTTTGCTGGCAGCATGTTTGGCAGTGTGGCCCTGGGGCTAGCATGTCCGTCCGTGTGCCCGCCTGGAGGCATCCACCAGGTCACGGTCAACAAGAGCCTCCTGGTCCCCCTCAACGTGGAGCTGGACCCCGAGATCCAGAAAGTGCGCACTCAGGAGCGGGAACAGATCAAAGCTCTGAACAACAAGTTTGCCTCCTTCATCGACAAGGTGGGTTGCACAGGAGGAGGATAAGGCAGCCTCGTGAGGTCTGAGCAATTTCCCTGCTGCCTAGGAATGCACCGGGCATTGATCATGGAAAGGTGGAGCTGGGCCTCGGGAAGTCACCCTGATCGGCAGCCCAGGAGAGAGATCTGCGAGCTGGGTAGAGCAGAGGGAGAAATGCATGTGTTGCCTGCTTTGGGGATTTTGCAGAGAAGGGTGGGAAGCTGCGTAAAGGGTCACCCTACCTTGAGAAAGAGAGAGAGGATTCTGGAGGACAGCTGGATGGCTTCCAGGTCTCCAAAGAACATGAAGGTCTATTAGAACCCAGCACTATTCAGAGGGAAGGGCTCTGGCACAGGCAGAAACACGTAGCTGAGACATCAGGAAGAACATCTCCTGGGACCAGGGTCAAGCAATAGAAGCAAGCTGTGGAGTCTTCCTCTTTAGTAAGTTTTCAACGACTGATTGTCCCGAAGGCTGTGGAATGAGCACTTGTATAGGGTCTAGGTTGTATGGGGTACCAAGGGTGGAGAGTCAGGACTTGAGCAAAATGATTTTATAAAAATCTATTTAATGTGGGGAGTCAATGGTGCATGTCCATGGGACACGACAGCATCCATTATGGTTCCAGGTGTCTGTCCATTTGGGTTCCAGGTGCGGTTCCTGGAGCAGCAGAACCAGGTGCTGGAGACCAAGTGGGAGCTGCTGCAGCAGCTGGACCTGAGCAACTGCAAGAACAACCTGGAGCCCATCCTCGAGGGCTACATCAGCAACCTGCGCAAGCAGCTGGAGACGCTGTCTGCGGACAGGGTGAGGCTGGACTCGGAGCTCAGAAGCATGAGGGACCAGGTGGAGGACTACAAGAAGAGGTGAGTGTCCCCACTAAGGGCACAGGTCATGTTCTCAGCGGCTCTGGGCTCTCCTATCTTTGTGCCATTTTTCTTTTTTAGAAGGGGCAGGAGCAAGCTTTAGGGTCAGGAGCTCGTTTCCCCTTCTCTAGTTGTGGGGAAAGCCCTACTCTGTTTGATGAGAACTTCCTGCCCGGGTGATAGGGGGAAGTTCCTGTGCTCGCTGACCCACTGAAACGTTCAGTTGCTGGTTTGGGGTGCCCCATAGGTGCCTGGGCATTTTCCTAGGACGCAGGGAGAGGGATGCAAGTGAGGCCACCCAGGACATCTTACTCCTGCCACGAGCGCCTTAGTGCTCACCCAGAGACCCTGCTGGGCTCTCTGCATCCAGAGCACTTCCCCAGCCGGCAAGAGTAGGAGGTTCTTAGACCAAGGGGACTGAGCCTCTGCCATCTTCTCTCCTGGCCCACAGATATGAGGTGGAGATTAACCGGCGCACAGCAGCCGAGAATGAGTTCGTGGTGCTCAAGAAGGTGAGGGAGAGAGGAGTATCTGGTAACCCTGGCACCCCCATCCTCAACAACTCTCCCAGGACTTAAGCTCAGGCTGCTGGGGAGGGGGCCGGTGCCTGGTGAGGGTGGAGTCAAAGTCTTGGTCCCCAGCGAGGTGGAGCAGGGAGGAGAGGAAGGACACACACCTGGGAAAAGGACACAGATAGACAGAAGAGAATTCTGATCTGAGAATTGGGAAACTCTGGTCCTGTGCGACTTGAGGAAACCAGGAGGGTTTCTTTACCTCTCTGGGCATCATGTTCTCCAGGCATAGCCGGGGAAGCAAGGAAGAGCAGAGCCCCATTCCCCTTTGCTATTCCCAAAGGTTCAGTGAGTCAGAGAAAATCGATACTGAGTGACTATTCATCACTATGCTTCCATTTGAGAGCAAAAATCAGATGGCTTTGGGGACGGGGGTGGGGCCAGGGCTGCTGATGGGACAGTGGTTGTACCGACTGGTGGCTCTGGGCGCCCCTCGGCAGGACGCAGATGCAGCCTATGCAGCCAAGGTGGAGCTCCAGGCCAAAGTGGACTCTCTGGACAAAGACATCAAGTTCCTCAAGTGCCTGCACGACGCGGTGAGGACACTCCTATGCCCCACTCCCACCCTGCCTCTTTCCAGCTGGGGCTTTACCTGGCTCTCGCAGGAAAAGCTAGTCGGGGAGGTCTAGGATCAGCACAACGAGAGATGTTTGGACGGCAGGGTGTAAAACCCTGCACTAGGAGACCGGGGAGGTACAGGGTTCTGGTCCCTGGAGGCCATACATGAGGCAGGCAATTGAGCTGGACCTCAGCAATGGCCTTGCCCACAGGCAGAAAGAAATGACCCAGTGAGATCCTACCAACGTGTAGATCCTGGATTCTATGAAATTTCGGGAAATGCATTCTTATGCCGGCTGTGCTGCCTCCCGCTGTCTGCTGCTGTGTGTGCTCTCCCTCGGCCCCGCAGACAGTCCCCAGAGGGCACTTCTTCTCCCCACTTTGGCCTGTGGACCCTGGTGACCCATTCTGCCAGGGATCACGGGCCCAGAAGCCTGCTGGGCACAGGAGGGACTCCAGGGCACTCTGACTCTGTCCTCATTTCTCAAAGCAGGAGATCGTCCAGATCCAAACTCACGCCAGCGAGACCTCTATCATCCTGTCCATGGACAACAACCGGGACCTGGACCTCGACAGCATCATCGACGAGGTCCGTGTCCACTATGAGGACATCGCCCTGAAGAGCAAGGCTGAGGCTGAGGCACTGTACCAGACCAAGGTGGGCACTGGTCAGTGCCCTCCGTCCCTGGGGAGGGTCACCCCCACCAGCGAGTGCAGGAGACACCTCTGTGCTGAAGGGAAGAGTGGTCTTCACCAAGGGTTCAACCACACTCTTCCCATACAGCATTCTCGGCAGAGATGACTATCACAGATAAGTCATGAGAGTGGTATGGACGCATATGTCCCGTGGAGAGGGACGGGCAGTCCCCTGATGGAGGACAAAGTGAGGTGTTCCCACCATAGAACAATGACATTTGCAGGGATTGGGGTGTGTTGCTGCAGGGAGGGGAAGAGCAGCTGTGGATGGACTGGGTGGGTGGGAGGAGAGAAGGAGAAGCCCTGAGCTCTTTTCTGAGCCGTGGGGAGACTTCCCAAAGGGAGAAGAGTCTAGGACTGTCCTGAGGAGTGGAGCTATGCTTTGGGGTAAAACCCTTTGGGGCTACCAGGGAGGAAACCCTTGACCTGGACATGTTCCAGGGCCCTGCTCAGGGCTCCTTTTCCGGTCCATTGCATCCCACCAACGGCAGGGATGGTAGGTGTGGTTCATCCCCGACCTTGTCTCATCACCAACTTCCTGTCCCTGGGAGACCAGATGCAGGAGCTGCAGCTGGCGGCCAGCCGGCATGGCGATGACCTCAAACACACGAAGAACGAGATGTCGGAGCTAAACCGGCTCATCCAGAGGCTGCGGTGTGAGATCGGGAATGTGAAGAAGCAGGTGGGCAGCACCCAACAGAGAACCTCAAGGCTCAATGCCATCCTCTGGGGTGCAGAAGTGGGCCCACCTTTTAGGAACAAGCAAATGCCTCTGGCCTGGCTTAGGGGCCCAGGCCATCCTCAGCCCCTCTTCCTCCTGTCTCAGTCACCCTGCCATCGGAGCTGGGCCCCTGCTCGTGGTCAGGACAAGCCTCAGGCCTGTTGCTCTGACTCTGCAGCTTGCACATAAGCAGCTGGGCTGGAGAGAGGAGCGGGCCAGGATTAGAACCTGGTTTCCTCTTTCTCGGCCTTTTCCTGTGTGCAGCAAACCTGTCCCACGTCCCCTTCAGGTGTCCTTTTGGAGGGAAGGCCCTGTGCCCCTCCTCCCACAGGACATGGGACACGTGTAGGCTGCCGAGGTGTGTGTTAGGTCCCTCTGTGGCCACATAATGCTCCCACCCTCAGGGTGGGGCACGGTCCTGGTGGTGACTGAGGGACACAGCAACAGATGAAGCCCTCCTGGCTCCCGCGCCCTGTGACATGGCACCATTTCCATTCTAGCTAGGGGACTCTGTCTTAGCTGAAAGCAGCAAGTCTTAAACACTGTGTCACTGGGGAGATGATTCTGGACCTGTGAGCTCCCTAAGAACCAGGTTGATTCTGAGAGTGATTGGCGAACTGGAAAATCCCAGCCCAAGCTTCTCCCTGTGCCCCATGGCCCACCATGCGATGTGGGGACCCAGGCACAGCTAAAGGACTCTACATTTGGCTGATGTGCAAATTCTCTGAGGATCATTTCTCTTCCCGTTAGTACCTGGCATGGGAGTGCCCTGGAAGTTCATCAGAGTCCAGTGTCTGAGGTTGCACCTACAGTTTAGGGCCATAACCTCCTACTCTAAGGGAAGGCTCCCTCACCCATTCAGGCCAGACCTGGGAGTGTTCAGACAGACCCTTCCCACAGAGTGCTGGAAGAGTCCTGAAGCACTCGCTCTGGGTGCCAACAGGTGGGGAGGGTGTCCACTGGGGAGACATCCTGCAGCAGGAACCTGATGGCAGTGGGGCCCGTGGCATGCTGCCTGGTCCCAGGGGCTTCCTTGCTGGGGTAACAGGCATGGTTCTCCTGGACCTGGGGTACTTTGAATCTGTAGAGTTGGTGCCTCCTCTGGCCCCAGGCACTGCCCCACCTTGCAAACATTGGCGTCTTTCCCTGCACTCCTAAAATGAGACAGCTCCGTGGCTTCCCGTGACAACACCTCTGAGTACCCACCTGCAATAGAAAATAGGGAGGCCGGGTTCTGGCATTGGCTTTGCAGCTCTTCCTTGTTGTCACCCTGGGTCCTGTCTGTAACATGAGGAGGTTGCTCTGCTTAACCTGTAGATCGAGAAATTATTTTCTGTTCTGATGGTTTCTCCATTCTTTGCCCTTCAGTGCGGCAACCTGGAGACGGCGATCGCGGATGCCGAGCAGCGGGGAGACAATGCCCTGAAGGACGCCCGGGCCAAGCTGGACGAGCTGGAGGCCGCCCTGCACCAGGCCAAGGAGGAGCTGGCACGGATGCTGCGCGAGTACCAGGAGCTCATGGGCTTGAAGCTGGCCCTGGACGTGGAGATCGCCACCTACAGGAAGCTTCTGGAGGGCGAGGAGTGCAGGTGGGTGGGGCGAGGGGACACTGGGAGAAGGGGCTGAGGGGCCACTTGGGAGCTGGAAGGTGAGAGCAACAGGCTGGTGACCATTTGAACAAGGAATGCGGGGTCTGACTGGTGAGCTCAGCTGCACCTCCTGCAAGGGACTGTCTGACGAGCCACAAAGCGCGGTGGCTGTGTGGCACTGTGCCGAGAGCTGGCTCAGGCAGCCTGGGGGTAGCTACCGGCCCTGCCACATGCCATCTGTATGCCCCGGTGAATCACCTAACATCTCGTGCCTCGTACTTTCTCATCTGTAAAGTGGAAGTTATAATCTCCAGCTTACGGGATGTTGTATGGATGGGTTAACATGGTGTACATCTAAAGCAGGAGCCCATCACGGTCTAGCTGAATCCAGACGCTCCCTGAGCTGTCATCCTTCTCTAACTTTCTGCCTTACAGGATGTCTGGTGAGAATCCATCCTCTGTGAGCATCTGTGAGTATTCCTGTCTGGAGAGATGGTTGGGTGGGAAAGCTGAGGACTCTGGGACTCAGTGTGCCACCTCCATTCATTGTCTCCCCATCCAGAAGTTTCTGTCCTGTCTAGGGAGGGTTCTCTGGCCCCATAGGAAAGCTATTCCCATTCAGTCCTGTAGGAGCAGAGACCGAGATCATGCCCACCCTTTTCCCTTCCGGTCTGTCTCCCGGGGCAGTGCCATCTGGGGAAAGGATTGGGAGTACAGACTTTCCCAGGATCTCCAGGAGCGCAGGGCCATGTCTGTCCTATGTGGTCCCCACCTCACACAGAGACTGGCACATCATGGGGTCCCAACCCCTCCTCATTGTGTTTCTTGATTGCTGAGGGCACTTGTGGGGGCAGAATAGGGTGTCGGGTTAGAGGAAGCCCTGAGGACAGCAGTTACTGGAGCCGTCTGTCACCCGCTGATTGACACCGTCCCCTTCCCCTGCTCTCGGATCTTCCTCCTCAGCCGTCATCAGCAGCAGCAGCTATGGCTACCACCCCAGCTCCGCGGGTGCCGACCTCGGGGCCAGCGGGGCGGCGGGCAGCTCTAGCAGCACCCGAAGCGGGCAGATCAAGACCAAAGGGGCGCGAGGGGGAGACCTCAAGGACTCCCAGGGCAAGAGCACCCCGGCCAGCACCCCAGCCAGGAAAGCCACCCGGTAGGCCCACGGCCCCACCCACCTCAGCACCTGGAAGAAGAGATGACTTCGCCACTGCACATGTCCGCCACGTCCAATCCTTGGTCCCTGAGTTTTAAAACTGTCTATAGCACATTCGACTCTCTGCACCATGGCTAATCTTACTCTCAGTACTGATTGACACTGTAGGTCCTATGTGGACATGTGACTTCTCGTTTTCCTTGCTTTGGGGGCACAAGCCATAATCGCCTTCTTGGTGTGGAGGAAGCTGTGATCGTTCCTAGAGACAGAGAAGGAGGGAGAGAAGAGGGGGCGGGGATGGTTTGTTCCATGCTCAGGCCAAGTTAGCAGGTGTCTGAGAGTTTTGCTGCCCCTGCTGGCCTGGCAGGGCCAATGTGAGACCTGCCACCAGGAGGTGAGAAGTCAGACAGCCTTTATCTGCCCACCAGAACTGACTTTGCAGGACAACTCGGTTCCTTAGGAGACGAGTGTACACTAGACCTCCAGCTGCACCCAAATTCACAAAGCCAAGTGAGGGAGAATTGAGGATTTTTTGCCACCTGGCATCACCTACCCACCTCCTTTATTGTCAGTGATAGCTACCACCATTTGTCAAGCACCTACTGTGTGCCTGGCACCTGCATTGCCTCTACTTCTCTCCCAATTCTGCAAGGAAGATGCGATTGGCATCCTTGGAACAGACAGGGAGCCTGATCCCCTGAGAGGCTGCGGAACTGGCCCCCGTCGTCACCTACGTGCCAGTGTCAGGCTGGGTTGACTCCGGGTCTCTGCTCTTGCTAGGGCATGTCACTGCTGCTTTACTAAAGGGGACATCTAGCTCACAGTCCTTTTTGATGAGGGCAGCATAATTACCTTGCCTTTAGCCAAGACTGTGGGTATGGGATTTGTCTTTGGTCCTCTCTCTGGGGCTGTGTCCTGCATAGCTTCTGACTCTCAATTTTTGTTGCCGTGAGCTGAGTTCCATGAGTGGAGCTTGGTCCTCTGTCTCTGTAGGTACCGCCCGGCCTAGACGTCGTGGCTCATGGTGTAAATATTCCTAAGATGGTGGCACCTAGTTCCTCCTTTGCTTGAGTTAAAGACTCTGAATTTCTGCTGCATATTCAATAAACTGCCCTTGAGTAATGTCAGAGGTGCACTGTCAGTCTGTCAGTCCCTCCAAATGTTCCACCCTCTGATGACGATGTGCCCCCACCACTCCCCAAAAAGTGCAAATGAGCCTTAAGCAGAAGTTGGAGGCCGCCCAGGAGGGGGCCGCTCTGAAGGCAAACTCGGGCTGGGGGGACAGACACAAACGCACTGCACAAGTCAGCAAAGGGCAGCCCAGCACAATGCTGAGAAGTGACAGGAGTGGAGAGGCTAAGCAAGGAAGGCTTTCTGGAGGAGGAAGAGAGTTTAATCAAATAACCAGAAGGATGAGCACGTAGACTTCTACAGGGAGCCATCCTAGTAGGTTGGACACAGGCTGTATGCTTATTTGGTGGGAGGTAGGGCATCTCAGATTTTCCAAAATTGGAACAGGTTAAGAATCCCTTATACGAAACGCGTAGGACCAGAAGTATTTCTGATTTGAATATTTTTGGATTTTGGAATATTTACATATCCGTAATGAGATATCTTGGGGATGAGACCCAAGTATAAACACAAAATTCATTTATGTTTCATATCCACTTTATACATATAGCAGAAAGTTAATTTTCTATAATATTTTTAATAATTTTGTGCATGAAACAAAGTTTTGACTACGACCCTACACACAAGGTCAGGTGTGGAATTTTCCACTTGTTCTGTCATGTCGGTGCTCTTGTAGTTTTGGGTTTAGGAGCATCTTGGATTTCAGACTGGATTAGAGAGGCTCAGCCTGCAGTGGGCTGGATGGGTTTCCAAGCCCCTCAGCTTTGGCTGGCGGAATTGAGCCTTCTCAGCAGCTTTCCAATTTTGGTCTTGTGTCACAGGTGCGCCCAGAGATGTTAGTCTCTTATAGGCCTCAGGACAATGAAGTGCCTTGGGAGGGCGAGACCTCTGGACCCACGCAGCCACTTCCGTTGTCCACACTGTGGCTTTCACGTGTACAGGGGGTCCTCTGCTGCATGTGGCACCTGCAATCAACCATGGGAAGCACAAAAGCCCAGGCGTGCAGTGGCCTTCTGCCCAAATGCCTCCTTCTGATGTCAGTGCTCTCCCATGTGGGTACTGACTGGTGTCCTGGGACTTCTGGGGGTTCCATTCCAGCTCTGCCACTAACCAGTCACCTGTTACACTCTGTGGTTCTTGACCTTGTGGGTCATGGGCCCTTTTGAGATCTTTTGATCTGATGAGATCTCTTTTGAGATCTGATGAGAGAGATGAGTCTTTTTCCCTGAAAGTACACAGAGTCATGTCTGCATGCTCAGAGGTTCACAGGTTGTCACAGACCCCCACAGCCCATCCATGGACTCTCTGGGTCATGCACCCAGGTTAAGAGCCCCTAAATCACCTATCCCTGAGGCCCTTCCTAGCCCTGATGCTCTGCCTCTTCCCAAAGATCAAATTCCCAGTGAGAGACCCAGGAAGAGGGGCTGAGGTGAGCCGGTGAGTGGGACCCACACACAAGCTGAAACAGCTGTCAGAGGAACACATGAGCCTCTGTGAAGTCACTTCTGAGGCCGCTGTACAGGCCTGCCTGTGACTGTGGGCCACACCTGCCCTGGTGTGCTGTGTGCAAGGCCCGCATGCTGCACCGGCTCTGGATGCATGGACGAAGGGCCAGAGGCTACATGGTTGTGACAAAATGTGTCCTTTGCTGGGGCCTTGAGGAGGGCAGAAGGAATAGCCTCCCTAGCTGCAACTTTCCGCCTGAGAAATGGAGAGATTATTTGCCATCTGGGATTTATTAAGGCCCTGAGAAGTGCATGCAGTGATGGTGCAGCAAGAGCAGTGATGGTGCTCTTGCTTCAGGACTCAGTTTGAGATTCCTTTGAAGCCCAAGAAGGGAGACCATGGAGGCAGGGCCAGAAGTCATGGTTCATTTCAACCCTTTGAGTCTATGTTCATTTGGACAAGGATGCCAAGACTGGGACAATCAGCTGTCCACACGCCAATGAATGCAGTTGGAGTTTTATTTCACACTACATGTAAAAATCAATCAAAATGAATCAATAACCTAAACATAAGAGCCAAAACCATAAAACTCTTAGAAGAAAATATAGAGGTGAAACTTCATGACCTGGATTTGGCAATGGATTCTTAGCTATGGCACCAAAAGCATAAGTAACAAAAGAGAAAATAAAATGACTTTATAAAAGTCAAAAGTTTCCGTACATTAAAGGACATCATGAAGAAAGTGAAAAGACAACCTACAGAATGAGAGAAAATATTTGCAAATCATATATTTGATAAAGGTCTAGTGTCCAGAATATATAAAGTACTCTTATAACTCAACAATAAACAAACAAATAAAAAATGGGCAAAGAACTTTAAAGGACTTTTCTCTAAAGAAAATATACAAATGGCCAACAAGCACATGGAAAGATGCTTGACATGATTGATTAGAGAAACACAAATCAAGGCCATAACTAGGTATCAGTTTACACCCACTAGGATGACTGTAATAAAAAATTAACAGAAAAGGCTGGGTGCAGTGGCTCATGCCTGTAATCCTAGCACTCTGGGAGGCCGAGGCGAGAGGATCGCTCAAGGTCAGGCATTTGAGACCAGCCTGAGCAAGAGCAAGACCCCTGTCTCTACTAAAAATAGAAAGAAATTAGCTGGACAACTAAAAATATATATAGAAAAAATTAGCTGGATATGGTGGCACATGCCTGTAGTCCCAGCTACTCAGGAGACTGAGGCAGGAGGATCACTTGAGCCTGAGAGTTTGAAGTTGCTGTGAGCTAGGCTGACACCACGGCACTCTAGCCCAGGCAACAGAGTGAGACTCTGTCTCAAAAAAAATAAAAAAAATAACAGAAAATAGCAAATGTTGGTGAGGTCATGGAGAAATTGAAACACTCATACATTTCTGGTGGGAATATAAAATTGTTCAGCCACTGTTGAAAAGTTTGGCAGTTACTCAAAGTGTTAAACAAAATTGCCATATGGGTTCCAGCTGTATCCAGAAATATACAAGAGGTGCTATATCACCATTGTTTCTTAAAGCTGAGTAGTATTCCATGGTATACATATACCACATTTTATTAATCCACTCATGAATTGATGGGCACTTGGGTTGTTTCCATAGCTTTGCAATTGTGAATTGTGCTGCTATAAACATTCGAGTGCAGGTGTCTTTTTCATAAAGTGACTTTTGATCTTTTGGGTAGATGCCCAGTAGTGGAATTGCTGAATCAAATGGTAGATCTACTCGTATCACTTTGAGGTATCTCCATATTGATTTCCATTCTACTAAGTGCAGTATCTCAAGAATGGAAAAACCAGCACCACATGTACTCACCAGCAAATTGGTATTAACGGATCAACACCTAAGTGGACATATAGGAGTAACATTTATCGGGTGTCGGGAGGGTGGGAGGTGGGAGGAGGGGATGGGTATATACAACCAAACGAGTAAGATGTGCAATGTTTGGGGGATGGACATGCTTGAAGCTCTTACTCGAGGGGGGAGGGGGGCATGGGCA
>VSMD01069764.1:0-19443 GCA_008750895.1 Mirza zaza | reverse complement strand
GATCCTTGGGTCAATGATGAAATTAAGATGGAAATCAAAAGATTCTTTGAACTGAATGACAAAGGGGACACAAGCTTTGAAAATCTATGAGATATAGAAAAATTGGTGCTCAGAGGAAAGTTCACAGCCTTAAATGCTTGCATCAAAAAGATAGAAAGATCATAAATTACCAACTTAATGTCACATCTCAGGGAACTAGAATGGGAAGAGCAAACCAAACCCAAAGCCAGAAGAAGGAAATAAATAACAAAGTTCAGAGCAGAGAATGTAATGAAATGGAAACAAAAAAAAATTACAAAGAATAAACAAAACAAAAAGTTGGTTCTTTGATAAGATAAACAAAATCAATAGACCTCTAGCTAGATTAACCAGAAATAGAAGAGAAAGGACTCAAAAAGCTCAATTAAAAATGAAAATTGATTATAATTGATATCACAGAAACACAAAATATTATATGTGAATACTACAAAAACCTCTGCACACAAAAACTAGAAAATCTAGAAGAAATGGATATATTTTGGGGAATATACAACCTCCCAAGCTTGAATCAGGAAACATTTCATGAAAAACCATGCATTTCCTTTCTATGCTCTCTGTCAACGAGCTATAGAAGATTCTAGTTCTTGACCATTATTGGAAGGGGTAGGGTTTGGTGAAGGACAGGAGACTGTTCCACCTCTGCTGAGGAAACCAATTCCCTAGGATTTTGGAAGGGCCACAGTCACTACTTTTTTAGTATGGTTATGGCTTAAATGCTCTTAGCCTGATTATTTTCAGACTACCAGCACCCAAAGGCCCTTCCCACTACCTGTACTAATTCATTGCTTCAACACTCAGTTCTCACACTTCCATGTGTATGAAACCCTTCCAAAAGGTATTTATCTCTTACAGCTCTCACCACATCCTGCCTTGCACTGCAGTGATTCATCCAATTACTGTGTAACGCTACTCCTCCAATTACTGTGAACAATTTGAGGGCTATACAACCTCTATCCCCTCACCATGCCTTGTACAGTGACTTCCACATGTTGGATGCTAAATGGGCATTTGCTGAATAAATTTCCCCTTCCTGTTGGCTGGTGGTGAATATTTTTTTAAATTCAGACAAGACACTTAATATCCATAAAAACAGGCTCCCTAGGGAAGTTATTTGTGTTTTAACTTTTGAAAAGTAAATTTCATGTTACTTTGAAGTTCCATTTTCAACTTTTTCTTATTTCATTTTAGATAAAGAAGAAAAAGAGGAGTGACAAAGAGCACAATGTAATCAAGAACACAGTTTAATCAAGGTGACAATTCAACTCAAAATTACTAATATCCCAACTTGCCATGAACAGGTTGGATAGAAAATACATTTCTAGCTTTCTCTTTCTTCACGAATGCTATGGTTTGTACACTGATGCAGTTTTATAGTGCTACTACAAACACGCTTCTCTGTGCCATTGATCTTGCTTATCAATTGAAGAAGGCTGGCAGAGGCAGACCCTATCTTCACGGGAAAAAATGCTTTGAGTTTTCTGATTGTGTGCAGGATCAACAGATATTTTCAATTGCTTAAATAAATCTCTTTTAATGTTTACATGTTAGTTTGATGCCCCCGAAGCATTCTGCTAATTTGAGAAATATTGGTTAGATATTCAAACTTTTTAGTATTCCTTTTTAGAAGAACTTCTAGAATCTGTAGGGATTTAGAAATATGTACAGCAAAGGGGTAATAAATACAGATATTTTGATGAAATTGTAAGCTGCCGATGATTTTTCACTCAGGCAGATTTGAAAAAAATAATTTGTGGGAAAATAGCATAAAAAAATTCTTCGCAACAGCAGTGTTCCATGGAGACCTTTCCTTAATGCTAAATGTCGAAGGGTTGAGGCTGACACTAAACAGCTCCAAATACCTGACCTACCTATTTATTGTAGTATAGTCAGGGACCATTTTTTATCCTCCCTGCTGCCCAAATTTCTTTTCTTTTCTGTATGTATTTTTGATGATAATGTTCTTACACTATATTTCTCATAGAAAAGATTTATGTTTAAATAAGAAATGATGCTGCATAATACTTTCAGCTCTTTCAATCTTGCAGCCTGTCAAGAGAGCTGAATCTTGATAATCAGCTTTAAGCGGATCAGGAAGGATCTGGATTTGGGTGATAAGACCTCTCTCCAGGACTGAGCTGAAGGACACTGGGCCAGAAAATGAAAGAGGAGCCAAAGGGAATAGCATAGTTTTTGTGTTTTCTTTTTGCAGAAGTAAGGTAGTTTTAGCTAAAGCTAGAGGTAATACTTCAACAACTTTCCATTGCATACTTTATGCCTCAATTTAAGATATTGTTTTTTTGAAAATGTATCACAAGGGAAATCTAGCTTCTTATTTGACTTCGGTTAAATTCTAATGTCCAATTCATCTTTGTGTAATATATGAAGCTTAGTTGGGCTATTTCAGGGTCAAACTTCGTCTTCACGCATGTGGCCTGCTGAGGGGTTCCTGCTTCTATGCAAGTTATAAGTGTAATGCCAGATCGATACACTTATGGAACAAGGAAATGTAATGCCACATCTGAAGTATTAAATTGGCACAGTGACAAAGGAGTAATAACTCCAAGGTTTGATGAGGAGGTGGGAGGGCAGTCTTTGCGTGTTGTCAATTAGAATAAAATATGGTAAAAAACACTCCCAGAAAGTGAGTTGATACATTGTATCAATAAAAACTTTATATTTTAAAATAGTATTTACCTAGAAATTCAATATTCTAAGGTATAGCCTAAGGAAATAATCTTAGATTACAGATTTATCTGTGATAGATTTATCTATCATAGCACTGTTTATAACAGCAATAATATAGGGGAAAGTTTAAATGCCTAACCAGAAGTTGGTTAAATAAATCACAGAATATCCATACAGACTTTTGTAGACATTGAAAATTATGTGGCAAAATAATATATGATGACATGGAAATAGTTTCCCAACATAGTAAGTGAAAAACAGCAATATATAAAATAGCACATAGAATATGATTCCATTTGATATTTTAAAAATTTGTATTATACTCAGGGCCATCTCTGAGGCATGTGAGTCCCTGAGGCAAAACTTCTTATGGGTTGTCTGAAAGCAATTAGAGTCACCCCAAATTAGAGTGTCAACATCATATTGGCAGTCTGATCTCAAGCAATGTTGAGCAAGAATACCCTGCTGGCCAGTGGGAGCAATCTGCTCACCAAGCTGCTCTCTGGGAATGAGGGTCTAGCTCTGGGCCCAAGATGACTTCACAGGCATGAGCTCCAGAGCTCTTTGAGCATCTGGTTGACCCCATGCACGGTGGAGAGAAGAAGCAGTAGAGGGTTAGAGTGTGTTCCCAGGGGAGAAACAGTGCTGCATCCATATGTGATCTTGTCTGGGCTCTGGGTACCCTGTTTGAATAGCACTACCAGCCTTAGTTGGTCCCAGGCACTGGTAGATGACTTAAACAAATTTAAGGAAGATCTCTGGGAATTGGCATCCATGTGAAACCCAGTACTACCTGAATAGCACTGCTAGCCCCAGCCAATCCCAACCATCAGAGGGAAACTTAGACAATTCTAATGAAGGCCCTCCAAAGTTAGGGGTGGGGAAGGGTGCCTGAAACATGGGATCAGGAGAGGTGCTCTCCTCACTGGACCTCAAGGGTGGCACTGATTATGTATGCACATAGAAAAGACCAGAAATATACATATCCAAATTATTAAAGCACTTATGTCTAATCGTGGGTGGTTATATTTTTCTTGTTTAAATTGTTTCACACAATTTTTTACAATGAAAAGAAATTTTTGATCAGGAAAAGTTATTTTTAAGAAAGATGATATATCAATGCAAATAAGATATGCCAGCTAAGTGAGAGCATTTTCAGCATGTAGTGCCCACCAGAGCTTACCCGAACATTTTTCCCAGTCATAGCAGGTGTCGTAGTCACAGGATTCTTTCTTTGTGCTATTAGATGAAAGTTTTATCCTTTCAAGTCCCCATTCTAACTGTGGACCTTCTTGGCAGGAACCAGTATGTAGAAAATGGAGTTTCTGATTATTTAAACATTTCTCAGCCAGAAACTTACACGCGGATGAAGTAAAGTAATGGTGGAAGTCTGTATCAAACACACAGAGGTCTTCTGAATAATGGCTGCCCAAGAAAGGAAAGCAAGCATTTCCATATGAAGGTCAGAAAAATAAAACAGATTTTGTAGCCAATGTAATACATTAACCCACCACCCAGTTTTCTTCCTCCTGCTTTTTTTCTCTTTCAGAACATTGTTTCATTTCATCTTGCATACTGCCTGTGATCGATCTTTCTAAAATTTCATCTTAACCTTGGCATTACTCCCAATTGCCTTCAAATTAAACTCTGAATTCTTAAATTCTGATAATCAAGAGCTTCCATAATTTGACTCCAATCAACTTCCTTTTCTAGTATTATTTTCCTAACCTGCTTAATCTCTCTTTATCACCTGACAATTGTATTGATCATTTTCTACACTGATAAGATTATTTTTCCTTCACTGCCACCCATGCTCTGCTTAATCAGCACTGTATTGTCTCTCCTCTCTGCCCAACTGTGTCCACTTCAATTGCTGGCTACACTCTGATGCTCATCATGATGAGTCTAGCCCATGGTGGCCTGTACCTCCTCTGAACCATAAAACACTTATTAATTCCAACATCAATTAAGTACATGTTGTATAGAGTCTTATTACATAGCTTTTCAAGTGTATTTGTATTGTGATTATCAGCATGAGCTTTTAAGTCATTCTCTGGGTAACTTCTTCAATCTCTCTGAGTGGAGGAATGGGTCCTGCTACCAAGAGGTAACAAATGGCCTTGCCCTTCTGTTGCAGAGAGGGCAAGATCCCCTTGATTACTTCAAGTTTGAGTTATTTCTCTGATGTCAACTTTAGAGTTAACAGCCAGTGCCCTAGCACGTCAGATTGTTTCCAGGAACTAGAGCCTATGGCTGAGAAAAAAAAGGCCACTTTTATTCATAGAACTTAATCGGTGGGGCCAGTCATTCACACAGATACTTCGATACCATAAAAAAGAGAAGTGAGGTCCACAGAAGGAAGCTAGAAAGGTATGGCAGGGAGTTTCAGGGGACAGTCTGTATTCTCATGATTTGGTGAAGTCATGAAGCAGGAGTTTCAGGGGTCAGCCTGTATTTTCATGATTTGGTATTGCACAGATACAAAAAGCAGTTTCCTCTGGGTCAAGTGAACAATGTGAATATTGTAAGTGGGGTTCAGAAGCCCATCTTCTAGGCGTGGGGGCTCCAGCAGCAAGTAGCTACTTGGTGGACCACTGCAGTGAACACTGAGCAGGGCAAATAGAGTGACCTTTGGTTGAATGTGTCAGGAGAATTATACAGAAAAAGACCCTGTAGTGTTCTCCAAAAAGACAATAAATGTGTCTCTATAACCATTTTCCACCTACAGCACGGAGGAACATGAGAGCTAATCAATGTTAAAAGTGAATATTAACAACTATGCATACTTTTTTGGCTTCCTACCCCAACATTCATTCTTTCATCTCTTCAGTAATTTAATCTAATTTTATTTAGAATGGCTATGCATCCAGCCAGAGAACGGCATTTCATAACCTCCCTTGCATGTGGCTGAGATTAGACCCAAGTGGTGTGGCTTCTAGGGTATCTTAAAAACAGATAAAGGGCCCTATTTTTTTATTTTCCTTCCTTCCTGCTCCAGCAGAGCAATTTTGGACCATAAAATAACTTTAATGGTGGAAGAACAGAGAGCAGGAAGAAGCCTCAGTCCTATATGAAATAAGAGTATCGCCATATTAGCCCTAGACTGGCTATCTCTGCATTGATTTTGTGAGATAGGGAAACAAAATTTTATCTTAAGCAAATGCTATTTTGGATTTGCTTTAAAATTAGACTGAAACTAGCCCTTAAATTAATAGCAACCTTGATGCTCTGGGTTTTTTCATATAAAGAAAAGGCAACTACGTCAACAAAGAGGAGATAGCCATCTAGTCGTGGCAGTCACAAGAGGATGTACAATTTTTCTTCTCCATGCTCTCTGCCCCAGCATGAAAGAATCATCTGGCAAAGGTGTGTGTGTGTGTGTGTGTGCTACTAGTTACAATTTTCTCCTATACTTCGAGTGGGAAAGTAAGGCTTTGATCTAATTGAGTTTGAAGTTTTTAAATGGGCAAGAGTTAAGTCTTTATAACCAAAATGAGATGATTTTAATAAACAAAAGCCATGCAAACTTAGAAAACTGGGCTGAGGGGTAATTAAGAAACTAGCTACCCAATGGGGAAGGAGAAATTCAACAGAAGCACAGGGGTATCAGTTATGTGAAAAATTCACATTTCATTTTTATGCTTCAAGAAGCTCAGCTCTTCCATTAAACTGGTTACACTAGACTGGTTTTCCAGATTTCCAAACACAGGTTATAGAGTATCTCTTACCTACAGTCTTCTTCTGGAGACATACAAACGCATTCAGATTCCAACTGTTTTTGTCCTGGCTGACAGTGGCCCTTTAATTTTGTCAGCATTTCTGAAACAAAAAAATAGGAAGAACAGAACAGTGCACAGCATGGATTCGAGTGATAAGCTTGAATTCGGGAGAAGAGGTAGTCGTGAAGGGCTCATTTATTTCCTGGAGTTGGAGTTATTCATTTTGGTTTCTCTGAATATGTTGTCATAAAATATTTCATCTGAAAGCTCATTTACAACTCACATAAGCTGTCATTTTCTGACCTAAAATTGCTATTATGTTTAGAGAACTAAAGAAAATGGAATTATTGAAATTTTTGTTGATTTATTTTTCAAATATTTATTGAGCACTTATGATGTTCCTAGCGCTCTGTTAGGTTCTAGGGATGGTGGATTGAGCAAAATATGAACCAGATCCTATGCTCCAGAGTTTATAATCTTGTGGGAGCAGATGGACATTAATCAAACAAGCACACTAATATACATATAGAATTGCTACCATTATAAGAGCAATTAAAGAGAAAGCATATAATAAAAATTGATGTAGCTAGGAAGATTAGAAATAGTACAATGGAGAAAGAAAAGGGAGACTATCCAAAGCAGAGGGAACATCAGGTATGAAAGTGCTCAGAGGGAGGCAGCATGTGACTTTCCTAGAACTGAAAGAATCCTGTGGGGTTGAAGTGCAGAAAAACAAGAGCAGGCAGCAAGATGTGGCCAGAGAAGTAGGTATGTGGTAGGCTGTGCAGGGCCAACAGGGACTTTGAAGGATTTTTGTCTTCATTTTATAAGCAGTGGAAAGCCTTTGATGGGCTTTAAAAAGCAGGAGGCAGTGTGACAAAATCAGTTCTGGATTTTGAAAATGAAAGTAATTTTGGCTTCTGTGCAGAAAATGGATTTCAAAAGGTAGGATGTTCCAGAGGGCCCTAGGTAGACAGTCTGTGAGGTTATTATAGTAGTTGAGGCAAAAAAGGATGGTCATTGGGACCAAGGAGCTGGAGGTGGAAAAGGAGAGAAGGGCATAGACTTGAGACATACACAGCAGGTAAAATAGGTGACATTACATATTGAGGGAAAGTTATGAGAGCTGTCAAGTATGATTCTTAGGTTTCTGATTTGCATAAAAATAGACATTGGTGCCTGACCTAAAAGAGAAAAGACTTAGTTTTAGGGAGGAAAACATTATGAATCAAGAGTTTTTCTCTCTTTATATGTTGAATTTGTGATATCTTTAAAATATCCAAACAAAATAGATATATAGGAATTCAGACATTTATGTCTAAAGCTCAGTAGAGAAGTCTGTGCCAAAGATTTAAATTTGTTATTAGTCTATGGGGAAATCTTTGACACTAAGGATGTTGGTAAGATTCCCTTTCAGGAGAGTGCAGTTTGAAGTGAAGGGACAAATCTGAGACTTGAGGAAATCCCATATTTAATGTCCAAGCATGAGCAGGAGTCTGCCAAAAATAAAGGGCAACAGCTAGAGAAGTAAGAGCTAAACATGAAGATGTTGTGTCTTAGAAGCTAAAGAAAGAGGATTTGTGCAGAAGGTCAATAGTGTTGAAGGTTGCTGTGAGGTCAAAGATCATGAGGACAAAAATAACGTCCATTAGATTTAGCAACATGAATGTTAACAATGGCAGTTATGCAAATGTTTATTTGGGGATAATGACTTGAAAGTCAGATTTTCCTACAAGAGGAATCATGGAGAAATGCAGCTCCTAAATGTGGCTATTTATTCCTGTATGATATTCTAGGCAGTAGGATAGTATGGTGAAAAAAAGAAAGGAAGTAGAAGGAAGGCAGGGAGAGAGGGAAGAAAGGAAAGGAGAGCAAAGAAGAAAGGAAGGAAGGAAGGAAGGAAGGAAGGAGGAAGTGAGGTAGCAAGGGAGGGAGGGACAAGGAAGGAAGAAAGGAAGAAAACAGCTGTGGTTCCTTTTTTCTTGACTCTAAAGGATACTACAAAAACAGATATTAAATAATCACAATAATGGATTTATAGTTAAAGGCTGAGACAGATATTTTGAAGAGAGGGAACATGATTTCAGAAGACCATATACCATAAAGATCCCAAATGCAAAAAGTAAGGAAAGATCCAAAAGGAAATGATGCTTGAACAAAGATGAGGAATTAAAGAGTATGTATGTGAGGGAGGGAGATGAAAATAGAGGGAATAACACTTGGGATATATCATATAGAAGAAGAAACCTTGTTTGTTTTTTGTTATTTTTTATGCTGAGACCCACCCAGCGAAACTTTAGACTGGTTGAATTGGACCTGGAGCTGACTTCCACTTCCTGAGACTGCTGGATGAAACAAACTTCCTGGATCTGGACCTGACTAATCAGGTATCTACAGGATCAAATGGCCTCTGTGAGCAAGTTAATTGTCAAGAGAGGAAATAGGCAGCTAAGTCTAGATAGTGTCACAAATTACAGGGCAGAACCAGAAACTCAGCTCACGGTTTTTTATCTTAGCCTGTCAGATAAAAAGTTTTATAAGGAAAAGTGGTTTATGTTAAAATCAAAAATAAAGATTTAAAAAATTTATAGATTTTTTTTTTCTTCACCGCTATTTCCATTTCCTGCTATTATCCTTTGTTGGGACCCTCATTCCATCTGGTGAAACGTGGCTCAGACCCTTCATGACCTTGAAGACCTGTAGCTCTGGGAAGGAAGGCTTCAGCTACTAAGATTTACACTGACATGGGATTCATTTTCTTTGGCTAGGCCTTTTTGCCCTTTGTAAATAAATCCACATGTAGGCCAGGGGGGAGCAGCAAGCTATACATTGTGTCTAGGGAGAGTCCACTTTCAAGTAGTGTGTGCAGAGCATCTGTCAGTACTGATTTGAAACTGTCAATGATCCTACGCAAGGAGTCTGCTCCTCCTGTGAGCATCAGGTTGAAGCTGCTGCTTACACTGAGCATCCCACACTGCCCCGCGCAGGAGCCCCTTGGCAGTGAGAACACTACAATGTTTAAAGGGCTGAGGGCGAGAGGATCTTCTGAAGGGCTGCTGGAGGTGCAGAGTTCTCAGAGGAAGGGAGAAAATAACTGTGGAGCCATGCAGTATCTCACTTCTGCAGGAAGCAAAACTTTTTCTCGCTGAAAGAATTAAGAGTGTTTCCCTGGCCAAGTGACAGCCTGAAAGTCTCTTTACCTCATAAATGTAAAGAGGTAAATGTCCAGTTTTATTGATCATTGCATTTCTCTTTCTGTGACTTCCTCTCCTGGTCTTTCTGTCAGTATTACCAGAGAGAAAGTATATGAGATAGAATATTGATTTCCTTTATCTAGATGTAAAACACTTCATAATCTTTCAGTTTGGATTATAATTTCAATTTCTCATCCGAGGGCAGAGTTGTGTGTGTGAGTCATGAGTGTGTATGTGTGGGCACACAGGTGTCCTACAAAGGAGATACTACCCAAGGTGTCCAGAGGATCTTAACTTTCTGAAGCCTATAGTTTCCAAATACATTCATTCTTCTGACATTTATATTATTTATAATGTATTGTTATGGTCAGGCGTCTAGTGAAACCAAGACATAATATTAACCTGAAGTTCTCACCAATTCCCATGAAATCTCTTTATAAATAGTTTTACTTAAGGTTATTCCAAAAGTTAACTGTCCCTGTTTCCTGTATACGTTGCAGAAAAAGAGAGTAATGAAGGCAGGACAGCTGAGAGCTTAGGGAATTAGCAGAACTGTTGCATAGTCCCTGTTTGACCCAGACTGTCTAATTTGGTGTCTAATTTAGCCTCTCTGTCCCTTTGTGCTGAGAAAATAGCACAGCTGTAGATGCTATACT
This sequence comes from Mirza zaza, assembly GCA_008750895.1. Lineage (NCBI taxonomy): Eukaryota > Metazoa > Chordata > Mammalia > Primates > Cheirogaleidae > Mirza > Mirza zaza. The sequence continues at coordinate 9,150 of VSMD01069764.1, read as the reverse complement.
ACCAATCTTGGGATGCACCACCATTAGACCCCAGAAGCCTGAGCTGCTACTCACCTTTTTCACAAGTGAGTGAGTTTGAAATGGGCGGTGTCCAGGAATTTCCCTCACACATGTACTTTGATGGCCCAGCAACAACAGAACCTTCGGGGCAGGTTAGCTCAATGGATTCACCAATTTTATATAATCTCTTATATGGTCTGAGCGTCAGGACTTCTGGCACAACTGGCTTGAGGCATTCTGTCCCTGCAGGGAGAGCAACATTGCACATGTGCTTTGTGGAACAGAATACTCAACAAGTAGGCAGATTCCAAGCAACCCAAGAGGCTGTTTTAATGAGATGTACTGCAGTTATTCAGCTTTGGGGCCTTCTTTTGATCAGAAAACCTGAGGGTTAAGGATCCCAGGCTTCCCCTCACAGATTCCTCCACTGAAAAACTCTCTTTAGTTCCATTATCTGAAGTTCCCTTGTTAAAGAACTGGATCCAGATACATCCAACTTTCACTGCATCATTAAGACCTTTTCCTTTCAAGAAATGTTTTCTTTCCTCTCCTCCCTAGTGAGTTTCCCCAAATGCGAGTTACCATATTGCCAGTAACACAGAGGCAGGACATTCTAATTGACACTGATGTCAATGCTGCTTCATAATGTCTTATAATAAGTCTTTGGGGTCCCCATTTGAGCCTTATTTGAATCTCAATTTTTTCTTTTTACTTTACTCTAGCATGGGTATGTGCAGAGCCTACAAGCTTATTCACTTTTTCTCAGCAAAGGATGTGAACATGCTCTAAGCAGCAGTGCCTTGGAGAAAACTTCATCACACACAAAATCCCATTTCTGCTACATAAAGAGTGTAAATATCATCTTCCTGGGACTCAACAATTTGCTTCAATTTGTACATCAGGCAAGGCAGATGTCTGTGGTTAGATACAGCTTGCAGACTTCCTCAATTTTTTCTGAAATGCATGCTTCACAGTCCTCTGTGTATGAGGTTAATGTACAGGGGTAAGAGAACCGAAATGTAGAGATACTTGAAAATCTAATTTTAGCAAATGAGCCCTATTTTCTGCTTCACTAAATCTTTTCACCAGAATTACTAAAAAGTAGTAAAATGTACTGATCTAAGGGTGTGATTTTGCTGTACTTATGTGTGAGGCACATCCATTCTGCAGAGTAGTCACATGAAATGTTTGCCCAGTCTTTACGTTGGCATTCCACATCTCCTCGCCTCCAGGTCCTGTCGGGTAAACATCTGAAGTACTGGTATCCAACAGTTTTGAATCCAGCCAGGCATGCAATTTCAACTTCTTCTCCGACCGAGTAGAGTTTCTTTTCATTCTAGAATTAAAGCAGAGACCAGCAAATTATCAGTGCTGTATATAATACTGTCTAAACACCTAAAGGTCATCTGGATTCTTTCTAATCCATCACTTTGTATCTACTCAGTCACAGAGACTTCTGAATTACTATTTCTAAGCATCTCCTGAAGTTCTCTCCTTCCTTTGCCTTCATCACTGTCTTCATTTATGGTATTTGTTGTCTCTTATCAGGACAACTTTCTAATTGGTCACTCTTCTAACCCATCTTCCATATTGTTGCTCTAAATTGATTATATATATATTTCTTTTTAGTTAAAAACTTGCTCCCCACTATATATGGGCTGGCTTACTATTGCTGGAATAAACTATATACTCACCATGTAGTGCCTAGAAACTGAATAAATAACGTATCTTACATTTAAAGCAAACATATGCAGTTGCTATTGTGACGGACTGCAAATCATTTAAAAATGTTACTGAATCCCTAGTAACCCATGGGTTATTATATATTTTTGCAATTAGTGGATCGTACAACTACTGCCGTGTGGGGGGCTGACTAAAATTTTCAAGATAAAATGGGCCTTGTGATTCTCAGTTTAGAATATTAGCTTTAACTACTTTACTATCCCACCTCTTGCCCTTTTGTCCCATAAAACCTGTGTTCTAGCAAAACAAAGCCACCTGCCACCCATTGAACATCTTCTCTTTCATGACTCCTGTGTCTTCAGGTGGCTGTTTCCCATGCCCTCAGCACCTTCTCTCTTCCTTCTCTCAAGACCCAGCTCAGATTGAACATCCTCTGCAAACCTCCTTGACTTCTCCAGCTTCTCAAGGTGCATTACCCTTTTAGCCCTGGGGGAAACTTGTATAAATCTCTATTTTTATAGTGTTTATCATCTTTATCCGCCTCACCCCGATGCTTGAGTGGCAATTCCGCAACAAGATCTCTGTTTCACAAATCTTTAAGCAAGCCTTAACCACTCTTTGCTGAAAGTATGAAAAACACTATCCTTCTTAAGGAAATGATACACAACACAATTTTTTTGTGTGTGTGAGAGAGGGAGAAGAGCACCTACCAAGAATTGACTAAGACATTATTCTCTGAGGATTGAAGTTGGGAACTTTGAGGAAGGTGAAAGCTCAATTGTGAACTTTTGTTATTACTTGGCCACATGATTAAATTTGTCTCCTAGAAGATTCTTAATTTCCTGAATACAAAAATACAAGTGTACTTTTGATTATTTACTGATATGGCTTTGTTTCCAAGGGAAATGGACTGATTAATAGTACTAATGATTTGGCTGTTTTATTTAAAGGCTGCACATTTTTTCTTGCATTCCTCCTGAAATAAATTATTGCCTAAAATGTTTGTTTCTATTTCTGTTATGAAGGTATAACCTGTAAGCATATGTTGCAATCATCAAGCTTAGACCAACACATCTGCCAGACTGACTGAACAAAGAAACCTTGCCAAAAATTATTGTTCTTTATAGGGGTTGGATTTGTTTCTGGTCATTGGACAAATAACCTCAGTGCAATGACATCATTGTTCTAGCCTGGAATTAGGCATATCTGCCTCTGTCGGTGTCTATACAAGAGTTATTTTGCTACTAGAAATTCCAGAAGAGGATTATTAGGAAAAGTTAAAATTATATTACTTTTGAGTAAAAGCTATTGGCAGACAGAGATCAGGTCTTTAATAAGAGCAAATTAAAATAAGGATTGAATTTATCCATGAAAATAGAAACATATAATCTAACTTTATAAAAGAGGATAGAAGAATAATAAATTACTGCTTAAAGTCTTCGTGTGTTTTTAAAATGAGAATGTCAATTTCAGTGGTTTTTGTATGCAGCTGACATAAATAGATTAAAAGTTATTTAGGTCTCTAGATCTGACAATTTGTAATTTTGAGGATAATGTTCTAGGGAAGGGACCAGCAAGCTTTTTCTATGAAGGACCTGGGTTGTCAGCTGTAGGCCATACAGTGTCTGTCACTAATACTGCCCTCTGTCATTGTTGGATGAAAGAAGCCATAGAAAATATGTTAATATAAACAAATAAATGTGGCTGAGTTACAATAAAGCTTTATTTATTTATTTTTAAAGCGGCAGGTTGGATTTGACCTTTGGGCCATAGTTATCTGACCCTTGTTCTAAAGAATTCCCCAAAGTTCCCAAAGTGTGGCTCCTGAGCTAGCAACATCAATATTACCCAGGAACTTGTTAGATGTGGACATTTCTGGGCCCCGCTCAAGATCTAGCAAATCAGAAACTCTGGAAGTGGGACCCAGAGATCTAAGTTTTAACAAGCCTCCCAGTGCATTTGAGTTTAAGAACCTTAGTTCTAGAGCAAAGACTAAAATTACCTCCTTTTAATATATTTCCTTCTCTTAAACCTTTAGGCATGGCACCAAATACATGGGCAAAAAAGAAGTGAACATGGGAAAGGTACATTAGCCCAGACTATTCTCCAGAAATATTTATTTGCTGGCCTTGGAGATTCAGTGTTATTAATCTTTTATTATAAATATGATATAGCTGAGAAAAATAATTTAAAGCTGTTTTTGAGTTTAAGAAAGGTAAAATGAAATAGGGAGCATGATTTCTGTAATCAATTTTAAATATGTATCTCCTGGAAAATTTATATCTAAAGTCACAGATCTGTCTGAAAAAAAGTATTCAGCTTTTTTTTTTCTTAATATTGTGGCTTAATGAAAAAAAGATGAAATGAACAGGTACATTAACATTGTTTTTACTATTTAAGAGTTCTACAGGTTTCTAACTTCATAAGACAATACAAACTGAATAACTTCTATGATTATAGCCAAGTCTAGTTTGCCTCTCTGATAACATGCCTTAGGGCATTAGTTTGCTCAGAATCAGAAATAAACAGCCAAATCTTAGGTGAAGATTCTTACAAGTCATCCAAACCTATATTATGCAGAAGTTCCATTCTCTCTTTACATAAATGTATCTTTATCACGTGAACTAAGTAGTACCAAGGAACACAATCCACCTGCCTATCCTTTGGTCTAACAATCAGGGATGGAAATATCTCCAGGGAATTCAAGCATTCAGGCAAAGAATTCGGGCAAAGCATTTCTAAATATGATTTTGTACTTTTTAAGTCTACAGGAGATTATTAAAATAGGAAAACTAACTCTAATTAAAAGAAAATTCATACTCTTCAAATTTTTCTTTTTTTTGAACTCCAAACCCAAAGTGATGGTCAGGATGCTTACCCGGATAAATCCATTTTCTGGAGGAACTGGCTGAAGACACCCTGAATCTGACTCTATCTCAGGAAGATCTACCTCTTTTATTTCTTCATCATCACTGACACATGGTTGTCCACTAAAAGGGAAAAATAAATATGTGTGTACAAGTATATATATGCATATACACATATTTGCATGTGTATGCATATGTGTGTACATATAAACATTACATACATATATGTATTAAGTAGAAAATATTACATACCGAGAAAGGCAAAGCAGTAGATCCAATGCCTCACTAATATGATGTGTTGGCACAAGTAAAATTCTAGTTATTTCTTTACTTAGTGGTAGGATAATTAATATCTGAACTCTCTACTTTAGTGGGGTTAGCGAACATTCTTTCTTCTTATCCAAACTTACTTGTTTTCCATGATTGAAAATGTGCAGTCTTCCTCTTGCCGCTTCTCCCCATTACAGGGTTTGCCTCCGTGTTGGGGGGTGGGGTTATTGCATTCTCGGGTTCTTGATCTCTTATAAGTAGCACCACACATGCTCCAGGAAGACCAGCACCCCCAGTTTCCATCTATTGCATCTGCAACAGAGGAAAACCCACCATGGCTTTTCTCTCATAGTGCATGAGAGAATTTGGGCTTTAAAGCCAGGCCAACCTAGTTTTCTCACTTTTTAGTTGTGTGACCTCCTCTGTAGAATATTCTAGGGTTATTGTGAAGAGTAAAAGAAATTACCCTGGAAGGGGCCTGATACATTGCCTGATTTCCCTCTCTTATTCTCATAGCCTGCATAAAATGGCAACCATTATGGATCATTTTCAAATGTCACAAACATTTGTGTGTATGTACATGCACACATGTGTGTAAATATGAACATCTTCTGAATAGAATATATATCGAATTGCATTTTTTAAGGTCAGTGGAATATATTCTCATTCCCAAGCCTCATCCTCTTTCTAAAAAGGATTTGAGGAAACTATGAACACTTAGTCCTGTATGAAAACTTTGGTTGTGACTTAATTTATCTTTTATTACAAAGCCATCCTTCTTCTACATTACAATACACAAGAGGCTTATAATATTAATAATAGAATCATATATTTTATCTCATAGTATGTTTTATTTTATTTTATTGATTTTTATATTACAGGCATTATGCTGGGTAGATTCCCATTTTGTGGATGAACAGATTGAGGCACAGGGAGCTTAGATAACTTTCCCAAGGTCACGGAGCTAGTAGGTTACAGCTGGCACGCATACATTTTGCAGGCTATTTTCCTTGTGAGTTTGCACTACGTTGAAGTTGCTAATAGAAGTTTTGTTTTGTTTTAATTGACCAATTAAAAATATTCTTTGGGAGGGAGAAGGTGCCTACCTCACAATAGATTACTGATACTTACTGGATTTGTAATCTGGAGACCGTCTCTCACAGTTCTCGCCATAGGTGCCGCTCCGGCACACGCACAGACATTCGGTCCCTGAGAGTGTGGGACGGCCATTATTAGGGCACGGGGCACACTGGCAAGGGTCAAACTTGGCAGCATATTCCCGAAAAGCTTTCCTAAGGTTGTTCCGCTTTGTCACTGCACAGGGGATGTTCCTCACCAAGTCCACGATGGGAGCAAGCTAAGAGCAGATGATAGAGATGAGGTCCCGTTACATTCGCTTTGGCAATATGTTGCCATCACTGCCCAATTCTCATGGAATGAGAGGCAAGGCCTGGAACATTCCACGACTCAAAGGGACTATAGTAGAGTACAGTGTAGCTGCCTGTTGAACTGGTGGGGAAAAGCTGGCAGATGTGATATATCTAGAACTTACCTTCCCTGCAATTCTGTGAAAGATGCCACACATCAAGTGTCTCTCACTTGGATTATTAAGCATCAAATGCACACATCAAAGTACTGAGATAGGTGACCAAAATTAGCCAGCTCATTAATGTTCTGCTGAAAACTCACTAAGTTTGATTCAAGGGAAAAAATCTAAAGAGGCAGAAGAGAGGTTTTCCATGATCTTTATTTTTCCAGGGACATTTTTGGCTTTCAGTGGAGTCAGATGAGAAAATATGGAGTGGGAGAAAATGGAGAAGTTAACTTGCTGGTAGAATGAATGGAAGAATTACAGTAGCAAATAATGGAGCTAATGATAAATCAGGGCTCATTTCATTAACATTGTAAAACCTCAAAGAAACGACCATCTAGTGCAATATGTGACTCACTAGTGCCTAGAGGGGTGCTGGGTCTCATTTTTCTACCATAACCTGTAGAACTCGATACAAAAACAATTCCATTTTTATAAGGATTGAACTTCTTCATCTTCATTTAAATGAAATGAATATAATAGCTTTTTCAAAGGCCTTTTGAAAAATGTGGTTATGTTTTAGGCAAAACTGGTTCTAAATGGCATACGACTAATATGTGGGCAAAGTATTCCATAAATAATAAAAATCACCTTTTTATGTAATTACAACAAATACAAAACTGGTAAATTGAATCAATGGTAATAGAAAAAAGAGGTCAAATAGGCCTTAAATCCCATTTATCCCACAGAGCTACAAATGAAGATTTAAGAGTGCTCATCAAAGAGTTGTGAGAAAAATATAGAATCCATATTTATTGTATACATGGGAAGATGAAGAGTACTACTCAAGGCAAATTGAGCAGTCTTATTCACTAAATTCCCTTCCCTGGTATTTCATGCATGCTAGCAATTCTAAATACTGTACTATATAACGCTTGTTTGAATAGCAAAAGCAATAGATGTGCTATTTAACATTTACAGAAAGGTACATCGTGCAATGAATACTAAAGAAAGACATTTCCTTTATCATCTGAGAAGAAAATGAAAAAGAAATTATGTAATGTGCAATTTGGGCTTCTAGAAAACTACTTTAACTCTTTTACCTGGAATACTTTTTAATCTTACCTCAAAGTCAATCACAGCAGGATTTTCCTTCACTGATTCTAACCACTCAGAAAATACCTTCTCCTCTGGACCAGAATTTCCTTTCTCCCATGCCAAAGCCGCAGCATACTCACTCCTTCCGCCTTGAACCAGGGATATGGCTTTTTCTGCTCCCTGCAAAAATGAACCTGAAAGGTATTTAAAAAATTACCCATTTGATTTTAGTGCAAATCCATATTTAAAAAACACCCTGTTTGCATAGGAGGGAGAAGTACATGGTACAGTATGTAGCTCCATTAAGTAAGCTAAGTGCAAAAGCAAGAGACACTCCTCCTCATGACTGTAGGGAGTTTAATAATAGAAATGATAATAATGGTACCATTATTTATTAAGCATCTAGCATATGCCAGGTACCTTACACACATTATGTTATATAATTACCATGACAACCCTGAGAAGTAGGTATTATTATAAACGTGGACATTGAAGTTGAAAGTCATTTGTCTTGGAATGCATGATTACTACAAGGCAGCACTGGGATACAGATACGCCCAGTCTTGACTACTGTGCTCCCTACTCTTTAATGCCAAGCACTCAGCTTTTGATTTATATTATTAATAGTATATATCTTGGGCCTTTAAATAACATAAATCACATGGCTTCTGATTTTCAATCAATTGACTGATGATATACCAGAAACTTTCAATTATAGGGGAAAAACAAAATGATAGAATGCTTTTAAACTGAAAGACAGGGGCAAAAAGCACAACTATCAGAGAAAACATTAAACCTCAGGTTAGGAGTTGGCACAATGTTTCTTTAGTGGCAGTGGCATTTAATGTTAAACTACATAGCATAGATCTTTTACATAAATTTTCAAAACATTTCTCACTAACTAATGGTAATTTCAACTAGTGTGGGTAGAACTGAGTAACAGGAAATTACAGTGAGAAAGTCAAATGAAAAGGTGGCTAGTGATATGGCTACTAGTTAATGGCATTGATTTGGTGTCTGTTTTGGATTAGCCATGGCCCTACTGTTCAGAAATTCTATAGTAAGATAGTCTAGAATGATTAGAAGAATGGGTGAAATACTCTCCCTATGAAGAAAGTAGTATGGTTGTTTTCAAACTGAAGTGCACAAGAAAAAACAGAGGGTATAAGAAGAAAATTTTAGTATTTATTGTTCACATAAAAGTGGGAGAGAAATTAGTGTTTGCCAATGTGTCATATAGTGATTGACAGTGGCTCTGTTACATTATTTCTATTTGGATTGATGCCATATATTTCACAAAAGGATTGACCCTGGCAAGGTTTATCTATGGTAGGCATAGGGTCCTAAAGAAAGAGTTATAATTAAGTTTATTTACTATTTCATTAGCTAGTTTGAACAGAACTAACTCTTACAAGTGAACAAGTGGCTTAAAAAGATTCCAGAAAGAAAATGCAGATTGAACATGATGCCAATAAGAAGACAGAATGAATATTTATACTTCTTTTATAATAGTCTCACAAGCCACAACAAGAGATTAACACCAAAGCTGACCAAAAACATGTCAAAACTTTCAAGGAGCTTTTATGAAATACGTATTTATCATTAAAAATGAGCTTTATCCTAAGTGTATGCAGCCACTACTGTCAGGAAGACAATGAAAAATTCTATTTCTTTCATATAGGCTATTTTTTTTTTAATTTT
>VSMD01069763.1:0-57343 GCA_008750895.1 Mirza zaza | reverse complement strand
GGGGGGAAGAGGAGAGGAGGGAGAAATAAAGGGACTTCGTTTGAAATAATAGAGAGACAGGTGGGGTGTGGGATGGAAATAAATTTTTTTCAAAAAGCACAAAAAGGGAAAGGTAACGGGTTTGCAGCAGGGTTTCCGGTCGTCCGAGTGCTGTCTGTAGGGACCACGGCAAGCGCTGAAGCCAGGCCACCGCCCCCCATCCCCCACCCTGGAGCGCCTGCAGGAACCTGCCCCGGGCAGCGGCCACCCTGGCAAAGCCGCCCTGGGTGTCCCAGTTACCTCGGGGGAGGAACCTGGACGCCTCTCTGGCCGGCCCTGGGACGTGAGTCCTGTGGCCCCAGTTTCAGATTCTCTCTCTCTCTCCCCGCCCCCCACCTGCCTATGTTGCCTGCTGGGGTGAGAGACACCCCTCCCCCCCATGGACGGCATCGCCAAGGGAGGGGTGACCGCGAGTGACCGCCTGTCATGTTTGCTTTTCCACACCACTGTCACCTGTGCAGGTGAGCTCAGTGCCATGTGAGGCTGGCCGTGGGTGGCCTGTGCTGTGTGGACAGAGGTGGCTCGGTGTGGTTTCCTTGGCAACCTGAGCAAGCTGGGGAGGCTGGGTTTCCATGGGGGGCCTGGCCGGGGACGGCCACTCCAACGTACCAGGTGGACGGTGCTGGGGCCGGGCACTGGCCTGCCCACGCTCAGGAACAGCTCGCAGGCCGGGCGAGGTGGCTCGCGCCTGTAATCCTGGCACTCTGGGAGGCTGAGGCGGGAGGATCACCCGAGCTCAGAAGTTTGAGACCAGCCTGAGCAAGAGCGATACCCCGTCTCTACTAAAAATAGAAAGAAATTAGCCGAACAACTGAAAATAGAAAAAAATCAGCTGGGCGCAGTGGTGCGTGCCTGTCATCCCAGCTATAGCTACTTAAGGTCAGGAGTTTTGAGACCAGCCTGAGCAAGAGTGAGACCCCAGTCTCCATGAAGAAAAATAGAAAGGAATTAATTGGCCAACTAAAAATATTCATAGAAAAAATTAGCCGGGCATGGTGGCATGTGCCTATAGTCCCAGCTACTTGGGAGGCTGAGGCAGGAGGATCGCTTGAGCCCAGGAGTTGGAGGTTGCTGTGAGCTAGGCTGACGCCACGGTGCTCACTCTAGCCTGGGCGACAGAGCGAGACTCTGTCTCAAAAACAAAAAAAAAAAAAGAAAGCAAAAATTAGCCGGGCATGGTGGCGCGTGCCTGTAGTCCCATCTACTTGGGAGGCTGAGGCAGCAGAATGGCTTAAGCCCAGGAGTTTGAGGTTGCTGTGAGCTAGGCTGACGCCACGGCACTCTAACCTGGGCAACAGAGTGAGACTCTGTCAAAGAAAAGAAGAGAAGAGGAGAGGAGAGGAGAGGAGAGGAGAGGAGAGGAGAGGAGAGGAGAGGAGAGGAGAGGAGAGGAAAGGAAAGGAAGGACTCGCAGAGCCAGGAGCAGAGCGTCCGGCCCCGTCTCCTCGGGGCGGCCCTTCCTGAGGTCGGGGACAACGTCACCTGTACCTGCCGCTGCGAGGACTGTGGGTTCTGGGTCAATCGGAGGACGGCAGCCTGCCGGTCTGAGAGACTCGGAACCCAAGCGCCTCCTCCCCTCGCCACGGCACAGACGCGGCATCCGGCACCAGCCGTGCCCCCGATCATCCCCGCGTCTGTCCCGGGCCGTGGCCCCACCCCCCCCGCCCCAGCCCCCCTCCCTGTCCTGGGTCAGGAGGGCTGAGAACCTGCACGTGTGACAAGGTCCCCGGTCTGGGGCCCGTGGCCGCCACCGTCTAAGAACCACGGTCCCCCGGGAAGCCGCGGCTTCCGGGCCCGGCCACACTGCCCCACGGCGTCGCTTCTCCGTCTGGGTCTCTTCCTCTGCCGCAGTCCGGCAGAGAGAGCCGCGGGCAGCCCGGACGAGGGCTGTCTCTGCAGGGGACACGCGTCGTGTTTCCCCTCCTCTCTCTCTCCGCACCTGTTCTTCGTGCGTGCTTGTGCCACGCTCACTCTCCTGCTGTCCGCTCTTCTTGCTTTCGTTTCCCCCGGTCGCCGTGGGAACGCGTGTCCTCATTCACGTGGTGGCATGTCCCTTCTGCAGGCTTCCCTGGCTGCCACCCCGTCTCCGGAGGTCCCGAAGGTGGTGTGATCAGACAGGGGTCTGGGCGACGCCAAACAAGGCGGTCGACTGGGAGGAGGAGGAGGAGGAGGAGGAGGAGGAGGAGGTCCGGCTGCAAGGGAAGGCTCTGTGGCCCGGGAGGAGCTCACCACGGAGCACGCCGCGGGCAGGAGCAGACGCGTGCACACGCGGGATCCTGCAAGGGAGCCGGGAGCCAGAGCCCTGCAGAAAGGGGACGTCGCCGAGAGGCACGACTCTCACCCGGCCGTTGCTGAGATCTGCCGAGTCGAGATTTGGGGACGCTGCTTCTTTGCAGTGAAGTCCCCCGTCTCAGGCCCCAGCGCGGGGGGCAGAACCGGCCAGGCTACCTGATGGACCGTGAGTGTGTGTGAGTGCTTTTCTTAACCAAACTTACTGTCTTCTGTGCAAGGTATGTGGATACCTCATCACGTCCTCTTGCTCGTGATGCACACCTCACCAAATTCGCCTCTGGAAAGGTGACCCTATAGTTCTCTGTACAGATCAGGCCCTTTGGGGAGGGAAAGGGAGCCCAGGTAGTATGATGGGATGACAGATAAAATGGGGTCTGTTCTGGGCGGAGCAAGGGTTTCGGGCATTCCACCAGTAGGAGGCAGTGGTGGCCAGAGGGCAGCTATGGAAAAGGCCACCCAAGTCTTCTAAAAGAATGAGGCAGAGGGGCCGGAGCCGGGGCAGCCCCCCCCCCCCACCCTCTGCTGCAGAACAGCCTTCCTGGGCAGGTCACAGGGTGCAAAATCGAGACCCTGAGACCTCCAGCCACCAGACACAGAGCGTCCCGGGGCTGAGACCCGGGGGGTGCTGGTTTGCAGCTAAGCTGAGGAGCACTCCTGAAGAAGGCAGGTGCCCCCTGTTTTCTGGCCGTCTCTGCTAGGATCTTGTTCTGTGGCTTCGTCACCTAAGTTCGTCTCTCTGAGTCTCAGTCGGCTCATCCGTAAAATGGGAGTGTTAGTTTTCTAGTATCTTGGAGGTGTTAGGAGCCATCACGGATTAGAGTCCAGTAGTGCAACACCATTTGATTGATTTAAGAAGGGGGTCAGCACACTGCATTCGACGGGCCTGTCTGGCCCCCTGCTTGTTTTTGTCAATAAAGTTTTATTGGAACGCAGCTATGTTTACTAGTTTATGTATCGCCTATGGCCGCTTCCTCACTGCGATGCAGAGTTGAATAGTTGCAACAGAGTCTCATGGCTTTTAAAGCCTGAAATATTTACTCTTTTTGCATAAAGAGGTTGCCACTCCTGATTGAGAAGAAATATACACACCGATAAATCAGAGTGCAAGGAATTTAAGAAGCTCCACGTTGGAATATGATGCTGACCCAATCCGGCTTCTGAATGATGCTACCTGGCATTTTTTTCTGATGATTTTTTTTTTTTTTTAAATAAACTTTTGGAAATTTTTTTTTAAAGTTTCTTCTGCTAACTTAATTAGAAAGAATAAAATTATCCATAATTTTGCTACTCAAATGCTTCCACTATATACAATTTGACAAATTTCCTTCCAGTCTTAATTCTATGCATTTAAGATCACAAAATTTTGTATCTTGCTTTTTACATGTTATATGATTTAAATGATTTCCTTTTGATTGAAGTATCATCTTAATCAGAAAGACTGATGCCTGCCTGGTGATATTCCATTTTATGAGTGCATCATGATTTATTTAATCATTCCCTTATTGTTGAACATCTAGTCTTTTATTTTTCGACGTGTCATTGCTGTTTTTATATACGGAGAGCATCTCCGTGCACATGTCTTTGTGGTCATCCCAGCTTGTTTCCTTAGAAGATTCTGGAAGAGCCATCACCAGGCGAATGAAGCGACTGTCTTTTAGCCCCACGGACGAGGGTCGTGTCACCTCATCCCTCAACGTGCCGAAGAGGAAAAGTCAAGACGTGGGCGTGAGACTGGGTCCCGCTGACTTCTCCCTCTGGGGACCCGTAGCAAGAACTCAGCAATGCCCTGGGGTTGGGGGTGGGGGCCGGCCACAGGCTCTTCTTCCCCCTTTCTTCGTGACTGTCCTTTCCCTGGTAGCTGGACAGAAAGTGCCCCTGTGACCGGCATTCAGGCCCCCGAACCAAATCAAAAGACTGGACAGCAGCAGGCCACATCTGTGTCTTCAAACACTAAGGCAGCCCTCGGCATCCTTCCTAACACAGGTACGGAGATGTCAGAGAGTCGGAAACCCGGATGCTGGGCAGCAGTGCTGTCGTGGGGGTGGGGGCCGGGGGCCGGACGCATGTCTCCTACCTGCTTCCCTCTCCGCCTGTCCCGGAGTCAAGGGTGAACATCCTTAAGCCTAATGGGGTAAATGCTTATCACACCACGAGCTCATTTGGAGCATGAGGCACCTACGCCCACCAATCCTCATGCAGAATCGGCAATTTATGGCAACACTCCTTGTTTAGAAAACAAGGCTACCCAAACACTATAATTACGGCGCAGACCGCGGCCGACAGTCCCCCACATTTTAATGCATGTGGGCTCTGGATACATTCGTCAAATAGAGTTTTTTTTTTTTTCCCCTCTTTGCCTTCTTCTCCGGGTACTTTTAAGTTCAGGGACAGAGAACATGTCTTCATTAGAAACATTAACATTCACAGGCTGTAGTAAATTTTGACAGTGAAAAGGTCTCTGTAACCTTTAGTTGTGCAGAAATTTACTTCCCAAGAAAATTACATCTGGCACTGTCTTAATTAATGCTAGCTTTCTTTTCTGAAAATTGTGGGCTTGTCAGTAAAAAAGGCAGAAAAACCTGAATTTAAAAGGCTGGACACAAAAGACGCCGGGAAATAAAGCTCTGCGAGATTTCATAATATTGCTCTGTTTTTGTTCTACAGTAAGAAGATGAAAAGATCTCATTTGATTTTGCCAAATGCAGCAACATACATGTAATGTAGAATTGATTTGCATTTTTCCCTCTTTTGTCTCTGAGTTTTATCATGTAAAGTGCACTTGGGAAGGTATTCTATTTTAAAAGCAATAGGTCAAATAGAATCTATACCTCCAAGGGTGGGGGGGAAATATATATATATATATATAATGCATGACTTCATTTTTTTAGCCTTTCTCTAACTGCTGGTATCCGTCGCAGCGAACGGCAAGAACCTCGGCTGTTTTCTCACGTGGATTTTGACTCTCTGACATTCCCTCTTCCCGGTTTTGAAATGGGTTTCCAGGTGGGACCCGGGAGTTGGGCGTCGCATCCGGATGTTCCTGTTTTACGTGTGTCCCAGGCTTCTATTTTGACAGCAAGATGGTTTTTGCTTTCTTTGGGGTTTGGAGATGCGTTTAGGCTTCTTTCTTTCTTTCTTTCTTTCTTTCTTTCTTTCTTTCTTTCTTTCTTTCTTTCTTTCTTTCTTTCCTTTCTGTCTGTCTGTCTTTCTTTCTTTCTGTCTTTCTTTCCTTCCTTCCTTGTTTGGCTTTGCAATTCGATCGTCTGGTATTACCTTTCTCGTGTTTGGGGAAGAAGCCTCGAATACGTAGTTCTAGGTGGTTCTTCCCAACAACACGCTCTTTGCGTCACATGACGTGAAGCATACTTTTTAAAAACGTCTCGGTTTGGCTGCGTGTGTAGCGCAGAGGACTAGATAGATAGATCTAGAACAGAGGACCAGAAGAAGAAGGTACATGGTTTACCTGGAGGATCTCCGTAGCCTTCCAGCCACCTCCAGACTCTGACGCCGGGAGAGAAGAGGTGACTTGTCCAGAGGCACGTGGCAGAATTGGACCCCCGGGTCCTGCCCCTGGCATGGTACGACCCCCTCTGCAGCTACAAAAATAAATATACGGGGACTGATCCAATTAAAAAGCTTCTGCATGGCCAAGGAAACTATCGTTAGAGTGAACAGACAACCTACAGAATGGGAGAAAATGTTTGTTCTCTACACATCCAACAAAGGGCTGATAACAAGAATCTATCTAGAACCCAAAAAGTCAACAAGAAAAAAAAAATCAAACCACCCCATCAATAGAGGGGCGAAGGACATGAACAGAATCTCTTCCAAAGAAGACAGAATAATGGCCAGCAACCATATAAAAAAAAATGCTCAATGTCTCAAATCATCAGGCAAATGCAAACCAAAACCACAATGAGCTGTCACCTAACTCCAGTGAGACTGGCCTTTACCAAGGAAAAATCCCAAAGCAACAAACGCTGGTGAGGATGGGGAGAGATAGGAACACTCTTGCGCTGCTGGTGGGACTGCAAACTAGTGCAACCTCTGTGGAAAATAATGTGGAGACCGTACCTCAAAGGGGCACAAAGTGGAATTGCCATTTGATCCAGCAATCCCACGATTTTGCAAAGACACTCTTAAAGAAGGACTCTCGGGTCTTCACCCTGCATCATGATGGCGCCTAAGAGAATGGCGATGGAATCATCATTCTTGATTTGGGGCCAACCCCTCCAAAAATGTGGGGTAGCACCCCTTTGGGAAATTTGGGGCACGTTAGCGGTATCCAGCCAGCCTTTGATCACGACAAACCGCCGCTGAGAAAGGACCAGTCCGGGCACCCTCCTTCCTCCCAAGACCACACGGGAGAAGAAGGCTCTCTGTGACTCCAGCCTATCCCGAACGCCGGGGTGGCTCTGGCCGCTCACCCCTTTTAACGGAGAGAGGAGGCTTCAGGGCCTCACCCGGCCTTTTCTAGAGAGCTGGAATTTAATTACACGGTTCCGCTTCCATTATAAGTTTTCCTTTTTATCGTTATTCCATATTTATGGTAAGTGCTATTAGTTTTTCTATTCCTGGGAAGGATAGAAAGCTTCTTTTAAAAATTAAATCCATTTAAGGAAAAACAAATGAATACCCATTAAATAAAAAAAAAAAATAGTAAGTAAAACAGAGTGCTCGCGGTGCCCGGGCGTGGCCAAGAATGGCAAGGCTGGATGGAGGCTTGATGATCAAGTTCAAGTTGGGCAGAAGTTGCGGTCAGAGACAGAGGTGCGGGGGGAAGGAGGGGGTCTGTTCTCGGCCCCCCCCGGACTGGGCACGTCCCCCCGACCTTCCGGAAGCTCTTTCCGAGAAGGCACCCGTGGCACTTAATTCACCTGTGTTGATCAAATGATTAGCCGGCGCCCCTCCCCCACTTAATAATTCACCGCAGAGCCCCACCCCCATCTCTGCGCTCAGCAGACGCTCCCGCTGCTCCGCGGCGGCGGCCTGGTACGGGGCAATATTCTAAGACAAAAGGATTATTAAAATAGCGCACGTGCTCGTGTTAACACCCCCGTGCACTCCTTCGCCGGAGTTGTTTCCGGGTGCCACGTAATTCGATAAATTATAACGTCTTTATAAACAACGCCTGGGGGAGGGGTTAAAGTCCTCGTGCATTTTTCTCAACTTGGCGTCACGCGCCAAACGCACGGGCCGGTCGGGGAAGAAGGGGTCTGAGAGGCAGAGAGAAAGCGGGGGGCTGCTCGCCGGTGCGGGGTGGGCGTGAGGCTCCCCTCGGACAGCTGCCTGTTCCAGGGTCACCCGTGGGCAGCAGGGGGGCAGGGGGCTTAGGGGTCCACGCGGGCCGTGGAGGATCCTTGGAAACCAGGAGGTCTGGGGGAGTCTACAGGGGTCAGGACGGGTCCGTGGGGGTCTGTGGTGGTCAGTGGGGCCTGTATAAGGGGCAGGAGGAGATGGTTAGGGACTTGTGGGGTGCTGGGGGCAGTGGACGTCTGCAGGGCTCAGGGAGGGTCCACGGCTTTGGGAGGGAAGTGACCACAGGCTCTGGGCAGGTGACAGCGTCCAGACTGCCTGCGGCTGACCACCTCGCTCTTTATGTCCCGCCTGCCTGGCTGGTGACCACCCAGGAAATGAAACACTATCCCTTTGGGAAATGAGAGATAAACCCAGAAGAGAGAAAAATCAAAAGATCTGAGACGAGGAGCCAATCCCTAATGTGGGGTTTGGCTCTGCGTGTCCTGGAAGCAAAGGCAAAAGGAGAGACTGAGACCAGCACTTCCCGGACCTCAGCGGGTCAGCAGGCCGCCCGGTGATCCGGAACAAAAGCAGGTTCGGGTCCAGGGGTGCCCGCCGGGTTGGGAAAGGGGGAGCTGGCGCTCTGCATCTTCAGCAAGCTGCCGGAGAGCCCACTCGGAGAAAGGACTGTGGGTAACCCGGGGCTCGCGGCCTGCAGAAGGGAGCCGGGCAGGCAGCCCGCGGGCAGGGCCCAGCTCTGAGCGGGAGACGGGGCGGCTCACGCCACCAGGCGCCTGGAACCCATATGCCTGCTTTCGCGAAAGGTCGGAGCCAAACGGGAAGACGCCGCGTGGGAGGGACCGGAGTCCAAGTCTAGACTCCGTCCAAGCCTCCCCGCGAGCCTCCCTCTCCCAGCCCTACCCGCCTCAGTTTCCCAACAGGGAGGTTAGGCAAGAGGCTCTCGGAGCTATTCTGGGATTTCGGCTTCCCGTAATAGACAGAACCTTTAGCAGTTGGCTTTAATACGTGCGAATGTCTCAGACTTGGTGTGAATCGGGGAACTCCTATCCCAAAATACCTCCCTCGCTTCCAGCCAAGCTGCCTGAAATACCACGGCGGGCGGGCGCGGCATTCCTCGGGGGGACGGGGAGGCTCGCTTGCAAAGCGTAGCGGTGCGCGGAGAGGCTGCAGGCCTGGGCCCGTCCCACAGGGCCTCCTCCCTCCCCACAGGGCAGGAAAGGAGCGAGGAGGATGCCCACGGAGGGAGGACAGGCTTCCAGGGCACGGGCTGCCCTACCAGACGCCGTCCCAGGTAGCCGGTGAGCCCCTCTCTGCGCAGGTAACCGCGTCCAGCCTCCCCCAGCCCGGAGATGTCGACGTTCCTCCAGGCCAGCTGGAGTCTGAGAGGCGCCGAGCGTGGCCTGTGGCCAATGCCGCAGTGACCAGGAGGCCCAGGGACTGCGGCACGTATTTTCCAAGCAGTGCCCTGTGGTCTGTAGGCAAACGCCGTCCTTTCTCTGTGGCTGAGCAAACAGGGCTGTCCTGGGGCTCCCCTGGCCACACTCTGGACCTTCCGTCCAGCCCCCCACATGCAGAGAGCCCTGGGAACAGCGGGCACCCACCTTGGACGTGGGTGGGAGACTCGGCTGGGTCCCGGGACCACGGAAGCTCCCTCCCTCCCCCGAGCGCTTCCTGACGGGATAGAGGTCGAGCCACGTGGGGCCGGGAGCTCCGAGGACACTCTTGGTTATCAGGGAACCCTGGAAACCGGAGCCCGGAAAGCACTTTACGTCACGTGGACCGGAATTTTCTAAGTCGGGAGCCCTGGGCTTCCAGGGGCCTGGCGGGTAGACTTGCAGGGTGAGTGTGGGGCCGAGCCCCTGACGTGGAATATCGCGTGTGGCCATGCATTTCCGTGGCACTCTGCAAAGGGGTTTCAATGCGAAAACAACGTAAAATAAAACAGAACGGAAAGACTTTTTATTTGAAGATGTATCAGCAGAGGAGGGACTTGTCCAGGTTCACACAGGGGAGGCTTCTGTGGATGTTTTTCTCTGCACCGACTTTACTCTCAAGCATCTTTTTCTGATGCACGCTGCCACCGAAGCAAAGGAAAGCAAAGCAGGGTCTTCCCTGGAAACCTGAGCCTCCGGAGCCAGATGCCAAACCCCAGGACCCGCGGCTCCCCGTGGACCCTGCTCAACCCCCTGATGGAGAAAGAGGGGACCCGGGGTTCCCCCACATCTGGGTCCTCTCCTCCAGCTTCCCGGTCGGCCAAGCCGGCAGGAGACTGCCTGCCCCCTGACCCCACCTGCACCCCCCCACCGACGGCTGCTCCATCTGTCCCCGGGCTCGCTGCACTGTCTGTTGGTGTCACCAGTCCTGGGGCAGTCCCCCCACCCCCCACAGCCCCCACGCAGCGAGCCGGAGTGTTCCGGATGCCCGCACGCACCGCGCACATCATCTCTGCCCTGCGCGAGGAGCTGAGCAGAGGGGCCGGAGGGGAGCAATATATTACGGCGTTCCTTGCCTCACAATTGGTAACACATGACACTTGTATTTGCCCCAAGATAATGTACAAATATGTTTTACAGGGCTTCCTAATGATAATCATGATATTTCATTCTTCTTGCCCTTCTAATAACGATAACAGTCTAGCATTATTATTTCTTCCTTTCTTTCTTTTTTTTTTTTTTTTTCCCAACTGTTCTCGGAGGCGAGCGAGTGTGACATTCAGTTCTGAGAATGGAATGTCAGCAGGAAATCCATATGCGCTCCCCGAAGCCGGGAGAAGCCCCTTCCGTTTATTTTTAGGTTGCAGGAGAACGAGGCGATCTCACCTTGTTATCTCTTCACCTTTGGAAAGGTGTCTGGCATCCCGGAGTCCGTGATGTTTACGGGACGCGTGGCCTGAGGTTTAGGTGGATCGGATCGCTTTGCAAGCTGTCCTGATCAGAGGATGGTGCTCGGTAGACATCCCGGGAAGGGGGGGCTCTCGTCTCCCGGTGAGGGGTCTCGAGAGGAGAGAATTCCTCCTTAGGGAAAAAGGGCTCCTCTCCGAGTGTGCTGTATGTGCCCAGCGAGGAATGGCTTGCACCCCTCCGCCGAAGACCCAACTAATTAGCAGGTAAAGCAAACACCTTTAACCACTTGGGCACGGCACTCACCGGCCGCGACACCTCGCCCGCAGCCAGCACTCGCGGTCCGCACGGCAGTCTGCGCTGCGCGTGGACGACGCGTCCGTCTTGCTCTCGGGCGATGAGGAAAGCTTGACAGCACTGAGAGCTTGTTTTGCTTTACAGGCAGCTTTCCTTGTCATGTAAATATCAGAATAGGTAACGTACACATGTATGTTTTCATTACGTTATTTTTAAATGTTCACGATTTTATTTTGATACGTGAAAAATTAGAAAAGTCGTATCACGGCTGTCGGCTAAAGTCGCTGTGCACGTCCATCTGTGGCTGTCGGCTATAGTGGACGCTGGTACTGAAGTGGCTAAGTTTCCTTGCAGACGCTGGGTAGAAACACCTGCCCCCATACTCCCCTCCCCCCTCCACGCACACACTCTTGTCTTTTTTGGGGGACACGTCTGATGGGCCAACGTGTTTGTTCATCCTTGTCTTGCATCATTGGGAGGCTTTATTTTCAGGGATAAACACCCAACAAGAAGCATAAATACACCGCTATTTAGCAAGTGGCCCCTCTAGGCTCGCTGAATGCTACCTGTGAGCTGTTCGCCAAAAAAAAAACCGTGCATAAGTAATGAAGGTCGATCAAAAACCAGGGAGAGAGAAACAGAGACACAACTGTGACAAAATCGGATACGACAGAGGCTTCAGTTAGGACAGAATGATTCATCTCTCTCCTTACATTTCATAGTTTTAAACTGAAGCATCATTGTTCACATTATATAGGCAATTTTAATTTATTGGGTATTTTCCTTCTTCTTTTTTTTTTTTTTTTTCTTTTTGGTGGAGTGGCCAAATCGAGGGAAAGTGTCCTCCTTTTGGTCAAGAAATGGCGAGATTCTAAGCGCACACACCGGGGGCTCCGTGGCAACCTGAGAGCTCGTGGAGATGGGGCGGCTGTCTCGGGCTGTACCCGAGCCAGCCCGGGAATCCGGTTATTTAGGGAGCCAGGCATTTTTTTGTTGTTGTTGATGAGCACAACGGAATCCTCCGAGAGCAAAATCAATCCTTCTCGTAGACCCCAGAGCATTGATCCTGGTGAGCATTGACAAGCTCGGGCTGCTTAGCTGTTGGGAGTGACCGCCCGAAACCAGCGGGTCGTTAGAGTTTTAGGGTTTTGGTGTTTATCGGCAGCCCCCCCCCCCGCCCTCCCGTGATTAATCACACGCTCGCGCCGTGCGTGCCGTGGAAATTGACTGGGACGCAGCAGAAACAAAGTTCTCAGTTATCCCCAAGTAATAAATTGAAGCTATATCCCTAAGCAGAATCCTCTCCGAGATTCCAATTCGCCCTGTTAAAAGTGTTGTTTATACAGCAGTTAGCAAAAAACGCCAAGTAATTACGTGCAGAATTCATCCTAAGCAATTCTTTATTTCTCCCCACCCCCCGCCCCATTCTTCATCGGTTTTCCGTCTTCATTACCCAATAGTTTTGGTTGATCTCAGCAGAAACACGACTTGGTGAGATGCGGCTGGGTCGGGGGGTTCTGGTGATTTCTGAGCTGAGCAGGGAGCTTCCGGTCAAGGGGCGAGGGCTCCGGACAGGCCAGCCTGAGGTCCCGGCTCCAAGGACAACGCAACAGTGACCGACGGGCTGTATTTCATTTCACGAAACAATAGTTACCCGAGGGAAAGATGGTTATTTACCGTGTTTGCCCCGAAAATAAGACCTAGCCATAAAATAAGCCCCGGCAGGATTTCTGAGCATCTGCGCAGTAGAAGCCCCACCCCGAAAATAAGCCCTGGCAACGGGCGTGGCTGCGCAGCGCGTCTGCACGACCCGTGCGTGTCGTCGTCGCGGAGCGGGAAAGAAGACGAGCAGCCCTTCCCATCCGCCCCGTGAGAGCTCTGTGGCTCCACAGGAGAGATCGGGGCCGACGGTTCTAAAGGAAACAGAGTCGCAAGACACTCAGGATGGGATTCGGGGTCTGGAGAGTGAGGATGATGTTCCAGAAGAAGACGACTTCACTCTGTTTGAATCAATGTAGATGGCTGTGCCGTACTTAAAAAATAAATAAATAAATAACACACCCCCTGAAAATAAGCCCTAGGGTGTCTTCTGGAGGAAAATTATATAGAAGACCCTGTCTTATTTTGGGGGAGACACGGTATTTATTTATTCATTCGTGTGTTTGTGTGTTTGTTTCTGGGCCGGGTGTGCCGTCTTGCAGACACGTGGTGGCACGTTAATACCGGGGCCACGTCTGGTTTGGCGGCTGCCACCGCGGGACTTCATTTCATAAGTACTATCTGAGTCCGGAATTGAGCTTTGGGAATGCAGGTTCCGTGTAAGCGAGTAAGCACCGCAGAGCTCTGTGCCAGCCCCCGCCACCCCCAGCTTAGGGCGGGACGGGCTGGCGGCAGTGACGCAGCCCGTCTCGGAGACCCCGGCCCCGAGGGTGGGCAGTCTGGGAAGGTCCCCACCAGGGAGAGGACAGGGCGGGAGCAGCCGGCCGGCGGGGGAAGCCCTCGCGTGGCCACGCCCCGTCTTCCCGGAGGTGGCTCCCGCTTGCTCTGCCTGGAGTGTGGACATCACCCGCATCCAAACACCGGGAGAGGCCCCGTGACAGAGCGCGCGCAGATTCTAATGGCGCGGGGAAATTTCCACGCGGTGGAAGATACGAACAGGCCTAAACCGGGCCGGCGGTCAGAACACGAAACGACTGGCTTCCGAGCCGATGAATGACAATTTCCGGTGCGTCCTCAAAGGTGGGACGTCTCTCCCTCCCCGGGGAGAGCCCTGTGCGGGCCGAGACCCACGCCGCTTCTGCATTTTGTTCCGCAGAGACGGGCTGCCCCCCACCCTCCGCCCCGCCCGCCACCCCTCCAAGCTCATTCTGCCGTCCCTCCGAACAGACAGCAGGTGACCACAGGAACAACCATGGGGGCCTTGGGGGGGACAGCGGGGGGGAGCTGGTATCTGACAGGTGCACTGGGGGGAGGGGTGCGGCTCAGGCTCCCTTGGCACCCCTGGCAAGTGGAGAGCGTCTCCAGACTGGGGGGGGGCCGCGCTATTTTGTCTGCACCCTGCCCTCAAAAAGCCGTCTCCCTCTCACGCACCCAAATCTCGCATCCCAAAGCCAAGACGCCCTTTTAACTTTAGATGCGGGGCCTCGCCCGTCCCAGCTTCGAGCACCCGGCCAGGGGGGACCCCCCCCCCTTTCCCACAGGCTCCTTCTGCTCTCCCCCCCCGCCCCCCCCGCCGCCGGAGAGCACCCCTATATCTTTACCTGCGGAGGAGGAGGAGACGGGGACGCGGCCGGCTGCTGTCCATGCGGCCCTCGAACTGGAGAGTCGCGCCGTAAATCCTGCTTTATTTTATGGACAAATAAATGCTGAGGTAAAATATTCCGGGACCGCGGCGTGAATGCCCGGCCACAGCGGCCCGGCCCGTAATAACCAGGGCGACGTTACTTTACTGCCTCGCGCCGGGGGGAGAAGGGAGAAGGAGGGGGACGGGCATTAAAAGAGAAAAATGACTTTCCCTCGAATTTACTGGGACGGGCTTGCCTCACTTCCAGCCATCATTAGTTGATTAGGGCCCCGACGGCACGGGGGACGGTTGGCGGGCGGACGCCCTAGAGGTGCCGGGCCGGCTGGGACGACGTTCGTCTTGCAGTCGGCGCGGGAGACTGGGGACGGCGAGATCGGTGGCCGGTGGGGTGGGACGGGGCCGCCCGGCCGGCCGGTCCGTGGCCAGAGGGCGTGGGCCGGGGGTGGGAGGACTCGCCGTCCCCACCCTACCCCCCAATCGGGGTCCTGGTCACCTTGCCCCTGTCCCCAGCGCTGTGGAAAGAACCTGCCACAAGAGGACTTTAAGCAGGCGTCCCTTTAATTCCCAGGTGTACAGCCACCGAGCAGTGGCCGCCACCACCCCGAGAGCCCCTCTGTAATTCCCGGCGTTGAGGACTGAAGGAAGCAAGGATGTCGTTCTGGAAGGTTCCGGGGTGCACGCATCCCCAAAACCAGAGTGGAGAGCGGCCGGCTCCCCACCGCGCCCGCCGGATTTCCCAGGCCGCCGAGGCTTGCCACGTTGGGTGCCGTAGAAGACGGGTTCCTTGTTCCGCACTCGGACTCTTTGGAAGGGAATTCTGCCGGCAGCGGAGACTCGGGAGGGGGCCGGCCGGGGCGCAGGGAGGACCTCTGCTCCCCGCGGCGGGGGCCGAACCCCACGCCCCGCCCGTTCCGCCGGCAGAAGCT
Organism: Mirza zaza; assembly: GCA_008750895.1. Classification (NCBI taxonomy): domain Eukaryota; kingdom Metazoa; phylum Chordata; class Mammalia; order Primates; family Cheirogaleidae; genus Mirza; species Mirza zaza. The sequence goes on along the minus strand of VSMD01069763.1, from coordinate 42,386 downwards.
CTGGCCGCGTCTGCAGGACAAGGACAGCTCTCGCTGTGCGATCTCCGCTCAAACACGTGCGGAGACCCACGCTCACTGCCTGCTCCCCGGGCCGGAGATCCTCCTGCCAAAGGTGTTTAGGAAAGGGAATGGAACCTGACGTTTTTTTCTTTTTTTTTCTTTTTTTTTCTTTTCGAGTGATTTAGTAAAGGCCACATACTTTCCAAGGCTCTTGACATCCATTATCACGCCTAATCTCCTTATCCTCCATGTATACCCACTTGGGGTCAAGGAACCCAAGCTCAGAAAAAGGAACCTGCCAGGTGCCCCGCAGCCCCCGAGGAGCCCAGGACAGGGGAGGGGGCGGCAGGGGAGGGGGAGGGGGTGTCTCTGACTTCTTGGGAGACGGGGCTGCAGAAGTACCCCTGGTCTGCAGGGTCAGACCACCGAGGCTGCACCCCTTGCTTTCCCTGTGCCCCGGGATGTTACTTCTCATCTCTCCACCTCGATGCATGCACTTCTAAAACAGAATAACCGTGTTTCCCCAAAAAATAAGACAGGGTCATATGTTTATTTTTCATCAAGAAGATACCTTAGAGCTTATTTTCAGGGGATGTGTCATTTTCCCCTCAAAGCCTCAGCTCGCAGCACGCACAGGGTGGCCGGGACCCGACAGGGGGAGCCGACCTTGTTGGTGGGGCTGCCCGCACCTTTCCGGTCACCTCTGGGACAGCAGCTGTCACGACGGGGCGGATGAGAAGGGCTGCTCGTCTTCTTTCCTGCTCCGTGACAAAATGCACGAGTCGTGCAGATGCGCTGGGCAGCCACGCCCGTCGCCAGGGCTTATTTTCGGGGTGGGGCTTCTATTTTGCAAATGCTTAGACATCCTGCCGGGGCTTATTTTATGGTTAGGGCTTATTTTCGGGGAAACACGGTGAGTGCAGGGCCCCGCGCTGTGGTCTCGGTGCCTGCGAGTAATTCTTACTGCTGCAGTTGTGGTGGCTGTTCGGGGGGTTATTAGCGGCTGTCCTTCTTCGAGACCAAGGCCCTAGGACTTGGGGGGCAGCCCCACCGGACTTCTCCAGCCCCCAATTGCGTGAGGAGGGAGAGCGTCCTCAGCCGCCCCACCTCCACCCCACCGTGCCTGTCACCTCCGGACCACAAGACAGATGCTCAGGCCTGGAGGTGACAAATCCACTCACCAGATACAGCTTGCTAAGTGGCAGTGGCCTTTATTCCCTGACACCCTTCCAGGCCCTTGAAGGGATTAGGACTGGATTAGTCTGAGATGAGACCGGCTCTGCCGTTATCACCTGTTTATAGCATAATGACATTATCTAGTTTGTCCCAGAAGGGCCCCCATAGGAAGGAGCTTTGTTCTCTTTGATCTGGTATCTTTAAATCTAAACAAACCCACTGAAGCCTCAAGATAAGTGGTCAACAGACCCAGCAGGGAAGGAAGGCAGAGCCTCGCTTCCCATCTTGCTCAATGCAGACAGGAATCCTAAAATCCCCGCTCGGAACCTGAAACTCATCCTTCTGTTTTCGGCGCCGGGTTTCTCGTTTCTCCTCTCCCGTGTGCACAGCACTCTAAAGTTTGCAGAGCTTCTGCAGCTCTTCTTCCTCATGGGTGCGACCAGCGCAGCAGTCTGCGAGCTTGGTGGGGCGGGTTCGACCCCCTTTTCACAGGCTGGGATACGAGAGCCGAGGCTCGGGGAAGCAGGGGGGCTTGCCTGCGGCGCTCCTGTCATTTCTGAGAAATGAGCCAAGACCAGAACCCGGCTCATCTCGGGAAAACCCAGCCCTCATCTGACCGCCTGAAGCCGTCTGCGGCCTCACCTCTCTGCCCAAACAGCTCTCCTTAAAGACGACTCTCCTTCGCAGAGGACGGCTGTTCAGACAGATGTGGCCGGAGACCCTTGGCCGAAGTCCCCTTCCTGGTCCCTAGATTTTCCCTGACGCCCATCATGCATTTCTCAAAATTACCTTTACTGAGGGTGTAATTCACATGCAATGTAAGGAATCTGTTTTTAAGTATGCCAGCCATTTGTTAGGTTTTGCAAAATGTATACAGTTGTGCAAACACCACCACGATCGGGATTATAGAATGTTCCCGTTACCCCAGAAACTTTTTTTCGTGCACCCTCCCCCACCTTGTTTCCAATCTCCTAGAGCTTCTGACCACCACTGATCTTTCTGTCACTATAGTTTCGCCTTCTCTAGAAATGTCTCGTATGTAGAATCCTACAGAATGCACTCTTTTTTATTTTTTTTAATGTCTGGTTGCTTTTACTTAGCATAATGCTTTTGAGATTCAAGCATGGTGTTGTGTGTTTGATTCATTTGTTTCTTTCTACTGCAGAGTGGTATTCCACTGCGTGGAGTTAACGTAAAATGGTTTATCTATTCCCCGGTTGTGGACATGTCAAGTGGTTTGCAAAATGAGGATATCCTGAATAGAGCACATCTGGGTACAAATTTTTGTATTAACATATGTTCTCCTTTATTTTGGGCAAATGCTAAAAACTGTGATTGCTGAGTCCTCTGATAAATGTATATTGACTTTCTAAGAAACTTCCTGTTTTCCAAACGGGCCGTATTCCCACTGTTGGTGCATGGCTGCTCCATTTGCTCCATATCCTTGGCGACACCTGGTATTGCCACTTGTTCTAATTTTACCATTCCTGTGTGTGTGTAGCTGTGTCTCATTGTGGTTGCATCTGCATTTCTTTAAAACACTAAGGATGTTGGCCGGGCGCGGTGGCTCACGCCTGTCATCCTAGCACTCTGGGAGGCCGAGGCGGGAGGATCGCTCAAGGTCAGGAGTTGGAGACCAACCTGAGCAAGAGCAAGACTCCATCTCTACTAAAAATAGAGATAAATTAATTGGACAACTAAATATATACAGAAAAAATTATCCAGGAGTGGTGGTACATGCCTGTAGTCCCAGCTACTGGGGAGGCTGAGGCAGGAGGATCGCCTGAGCCCAGGAGTCTGAGGTTGCTGTGAGCTAGGCTGACGCCACGGCACTCTAGCTGGGGCAACAGAGTGAGACTCTGTCTCAAAACAAACAAACAAACAAAAAACCCCACTAAGTATGTTGAATACTTGTTCATGTGTGCACTCAACATCTGTAATGCCTTCTTTGGTGAAAAACCTGTTCAAATCTATTGGCCCTTTGGAGTGTCTCTCTTATATTTGAGTTGCACTAATTCTTTATCTATTATGGGTGCATCTCCCTTTTCAGATACATTTAGTAAATATTTCCCCCTGGTTTGTATCTTGTGTTTTCATTTAATTAGTGGCATCCTTCAAAGAGTTAAAGTTTTTAATTTTGGTAAGTCCAGTTTATCAGTTTTTTTTTTTTTCTTTTATGGTTTGTACTTTCTTTGCCTTATCTAGGAAATTTTTACCTTGCCCAAGCTCACAGGATTTTCTTCTCCGTTTTCTTCTAGAAGTGTTCATTTCTGTGTATAGCATGAGGTAAGAGATGAGGTTTATATTTTCCATATGGATACATTGTTATTTCAGCATCATGTAGTGCAAATTTCTTTTCTCCATTGAACAACCTCGGTAACTTTGTCAAAACTCAATTTACCATGTATGTGTGGTTCCACTTCTGGACTTTTTTTTTTATTCTACTCAATTGATTGGTATGTTTCTACCAATACCATAGTATCTTGATTACAGTGGCTTTATAGTATTGGTTTCGTGCAAAACTCATTGCAGTTTTGGACCATGAATTTTAAATCATTGTAACTAACAACTTACAAACTGAAGCCAATTGGGAGAAAGGAAAGAAAGAAAAGAAAGAAAGAAAGAAAGAAAGAAAGAAAGAAAGAAAGAAAGAAAGAAAGAAGGAAGGAAGGAAGGAAGGAAGGAAGGAAGGAAGGAAGGAAGGAAGGAAGGAAGGAAGGAAGGAAGGAAGGAAGGAAGGAAGGAAGGAAGGAAAGAGAAAAATTTAAATAAATAAATAAATCGTTGCAACTAGACTCAAACACATTTTTATTAATCAAAATGGGAACCATCACAATCGACACAGTTTTGCCAATGAGAAATAAGTCTGTTTATTGCTGTAGCGTAAAAATCTGTGCTTCAGGATTCAACGAACTCTTGGGAAGCATTTCCTGCATCCTGGCGGTGGAAGTGTTTTCCCTGCAAAAAGTTGTCGAGATCCTTGAAGAAGTGGTGGTCGGTTGGCGAGAGGTCCGGTGAATACGGCCGATGAGGCAAAAACTCCACAGCCCAATTCCTTTAACTTTGGAAGTCACTGAGTTTTGCAGCCCTTAAACATGGTATACCTTTTAATGTATATGTCTTTGCTATTTTATCTCAGCACTAATTTCTAGTTTTCAGTGTATAAAGCTTGCACATTGTTCATTTTATCCCTAGTTAATATTTTTGATACAATTATAAATTGTATTTAAGAATTTTACTTTATAGATGGGTGTCATATATTACATACAAACTTCATATCCTGCTACATTACTAAATCCACTTATTAATTCTATCTTGTTTTGTAGGTTTCTTGCATTTACTTCATAGACTGTCATGCTATCTGTATGTTTTTTTTATTTATTTTTCTTGACTTGCTGTATTGGATGGGACTTCTATAAATTTTAATAAAAGTGGTGGAAGCAGATACCCTTTCCTTCTTATCAATCTTAGGAAAAGAATTTAATCTCTTATCATTAAATATGATGTTACCTGAAGGTTTTTCATAGATTCCGTTAATCCAGTTGAGAAAGTTTTTTTTTTTATCGTTTTTAACATTTATCAAGTTTTCATCAATTTGTGCTAAATATTTTTGCTTTTTTTTGATGTCTATTGAAATGACTGCAATCAGTTCTGCTATGCCATTTAAAACATAACATGAAAAACTGCAGAACTTATGGGAAAATTGGGGTGATGGGTACCACACTCAAAAACTTCATCAGTGACATGCAGACAAAAAGATGTGAACCTAATAAAAATGGTAGCACTGTTTTGCGTGTGTTTTACACACACATTACTTCATGGCTTATTTCAGCGGTGTACAAGTTTTTGCGTCTAGTGTTTCCCACTGAAAAAAATTGTGCACAAGCAAACGCAAAGCTCACACTGTTCCTAACATATCAATTGTATTGAAACAAATTCATGTTTCAAAACAAGTATTGTAGTAGACCTGGCTGTATATATATATATATATTTTAAGTTTGTTAATAAGGTAAATAATTGCATTAATTAATTTTTGAATGTTACACTAGTCCACCATTCCTTAGAAAGCCCATTTAGTCACGATGTTTTGTCGCATTTTTATTTTGCTTGACTTGATTTGCTAAAATTTTGTCAGGAATATTTATATGCCTATTTATAAGGTACATGAAGGTGCAGTCCTCTTTTACGGTAATGTTGCTGTTTGGTTTTGGTACGGAGTTAATACTGGCTACATAAAATGAGTGGGGATGTATTTCCCGTCCTGAAATTTCTGGAGCATTTGTGTTACATTAGTATTGTTTGTTCTTTAAATGGATGGTAGTGTTCATCGCTCAAGTCAGCTGGGCCTGGGGTTTTTTTGGTCAGAAGCTTTAAAATCATGAATTCAGTTTCTCTAACAGTTAAACGGATATTCAGGTTATCTATTGCTTCTTTAGTGTGATTTGATAGTTCGTATCTTTCAAGGAATTTGTCAATTTTATGTAAGTTGTTGAATTTATTGACACAAGTTATTTGAATATCTCTTTATTCCCCTTTCAATGTCTGTGGGGTACATAGTGATGTCTCTTCTTTAGTCCCTAATATTGGCAATCTGTGTTCCCTTTTATTCCCTCTCTTTTTCTTTTTAGCGATTAGTCTGTCTAGAAGTTTCTCAATTTATCGATGCTTTGAAGAATAAGACTTTGTTTTCGTAGATTTCTTCAATTGTCTGTTTTCTATTTTATTAGTGTCTGATCTTTGTGATTTCTTTCTGCTCACTTCAGGTTTCAGTTGCTCTTCCAATTTTTCAGATAAAAGTTAAATCATTGATTTTAGTCCTTTCTTCTTTTTTAATACAAACATTCATTGGAATAAATTCTCTTAATCTCTGCTTGAGCTATAACCCACACATTTTGATACCATTTTACTCAGTTCATCATACTTGCAGGCAATAATACTTTTTTATTCCTCTTATTTCTTTTTTGACTCATGCATTATTAAGAAGTATGTGGCTTAATTTCTAAATGTTTGTGGATTTTCCAGATACCATTCTGTTATTGATTTCTAGTTAGTTCAACTGTGGTCAGAGAACATACTCTTTATGATTCCAACTCTTTAAATCTATTGAAACTTGTTTTGTGAAACAGAATGTGCACTATCTTGGTGAATGGCCCATATAGACTTGAAAAAACGTGAATTCTACTCTTTTAGGATTGTCTCTAAATGTCTCTAAAGGTCATTCAGTTTTGGTTGATTGATAGTGGTGTTCTGGTAGGTGTTTAACTAACATCTGTTTAATATATGTATATAAATTATGTATAATTATATTTATTGTATAAAATTATTGGAACATTTTTACCTTTTTCCTATCTCTTATTTATTTATAACTTCTTTCATTCTCTACCAGTGAGAAACTCAGCTTCCATTATCTATAAACTAATTTACCTGTTCAGCTATTGTGTATGTAAAGTAGTTTCAAAATTGCTAACCTATATCCCTGCGAGAAGCAAATTTGCCCCTTAAGGTTCTGTATTTAAGTAAAGTTCTTTTTCTTTGTACTCAAGTTATCACCTTTCTTTCACCCCAGTGGTGACATTATGTACCATGTTTTTAATAAAGTTAGATTCATTTGTCACAGTCTACATTCCATCCTTCAACAATCTTGTTGACTTTTTTAATAAAATCATACTTTAAAGTTTGCTCTTTGTGGTGTAAAGTTTTGTGGATTTAGGGGAAAAAAATAAGAGTCATGTGTCTACCACCCTGGATCCGTACCTAAGTTTCATCCATTCTAAAACTTTCTCCATGTATCCCTCTGTAGTCAACTCTCTCCTCACTCCCTAACCCCCGGAAATCACTGATTTATTTTTTTGTCCCCATAATTTTGTCTTTTGTGTAATATTGTATAAATGGACCCATATAATAGGTAGCCTTTTGGTCTGACTTCTTTCATTTAGAAGAATTTACTTGAGATTTACCCATTTTGAGTAAATCAATAGATCATTCCTTTTCATTGCTGAGTAGGTTTATTTTATTGTATCCCTATGCCAGTCTGTTGATCCATATGTCTGTTGATTCATGTATCTGTTGAAGAACCCCTGGGCTTTATTTCACTTTTGTCCTCTCCGTGCTCTATATTTAAAGTGTATTTCTTTTAGACAATGTAGAGATGAGTCTTATTATTACATCCAATCTGACATCCTTTGTCTTTTAATTAGAATGTTTAGACCATTTACATTTGGTGTAATTTTCAATATAATTTAAGTTTATCATCTTTACATTTGTTTTTGTATTTATTTTATCTGTTCCTTGCTCTTTTATAAATCAGCTTTTGGATTAATTTTATTTTTTAATAACTACATTTTATTTCCACTACCACTTTGTTTTCTTTGTTGTGTTTGTCCTACAGTTTATGACATCCATCTTTAAGTCATCACAGTTCACTTTCGAATGATATCATGCCACTTCACACATTCTATAAGAATCTTACAACAGTTTGCTTACGTTTCTTCTCTTGCTTTTTACCACTGTTCCCATACATTTAATTACTTTTGTTACTAACTTTTAATGTGATGGTTCTGGACTAAGAGAATGGCCTCTAATCAGACAGCCCAGAATGAAACCCTGGCTCTCGTACTGACTTGGTGTGTGACCTTATTTAAGTCACTTTACATATCCATTCCTCAGTGCCATTGTTTGTAAAATCACCTGTAAAATGTGAGCGTCAATAACAACTATGATGTGAGACTTGCTGTGAGTGTCCCACCACATATGACACATATGAAGCAAGGGGACACGTTCTGTCTTGCATGCCAAACACCAATAAAGGTTCTCAGGAGTGAGCAGCTGAGAGCATGCAGCCCCCCAGCTCTGAGCATGCTCATTGCCTGCTACTCATGGTCTGACCCTTCGCGTCCCACAGGAGACAGCAGCAGATACCAAAAACGAACCACAGCACCAAACAGAGGGATCCCATCTGTGTAGACACCAACGCGCATGACTTATTTCTTTCCAGGAAGGAAATTAAATTAAAAATCAGTTGTGCTCCATATGAACTCCGTACATCACAAGGACTAGGTTACGAAGGGAACTTCCTTCTGCAAACTCCAGGTGTCGAGCCTAGTGGAGCTTCTTTCTACAGACACCAAGCAGGAGGCTTTGGGGCTATCTGAATGCCCCACCTGCTAACTCTGCTGGCTGCCTCTTCCCCTGAGCTGCCAGCTTTCTTCTGGGGGGCGGGGTGGGGATGGATAGACGGGTGCACTTGTGGGGTGAGCTGTGGGGTCGGACACACCTGGCCTGGCGGCATGTCCACACACACAGGCCCCAGGTCAGAGAGGAGCCCAGGATGGGGCTGGACCAACAGCATGGCCCATCCTCCACACCCAGGAGCTCAGAGTCCTCAGACCGACAGAACTTGGAGGAGACAGGAATGAAACCACCCTGGTGGTGCCCTGCATGAGCAAACCTCATGGATCATGACACATGATGCAGAGCAGGCGTCCCCAAACTACGGCCCGCAGGCCACATTCGGGTGTTTTTGCCCGTTTTTTTTTTTTTTTTTTTTACTTCAAAATAAGACATGTGCGGTGCGCATAGGAATTTGTTCATAGAATTTTTTTTGTTTAAACTATAGTCCCGGCCCTCCAACGGTCTGAGGGACGGTGAACTGGGCCCCTGTTTAAAAAGTCGGAGGACCCCTGGTTTAGAGGGAAGACGCCGTCAGGGAAGGGTTAGGGTGGGATGTAAAACTTCCCTCCCTGCTCCCCTGTCCCTCCCCCCCTGCAGTTTGTTGAATGTGTGCAGGTTAAACCAGCTTAGCGTTTCGCAATGTGACTTGACTAGAGTAACAGCTCCATCGTGACACACAACCAAAGCCTCCGTTTCTCTTTAGTGATTTAAACTCTCCATGCCTACAGAAGTAGGAACAAATAAACAAATACATAAAAATAAAAAATAAAAGTAAACTCTCCAGAGCTCTGCCGTTATCGTGGTTGCATTTAACATCCCAACAGTCTGTCAGGCACCCAGGGTCTGGTTTTAAGATGCCAGCATCCCTGCTCGAGGGTCCAGCTGCTGGGCCCGCCACACCGGGCAGCTTCCCTGGCTCCCCAGACGTGCCAGGCCCTCTGTCCTTGCACATGCGGTTCCCTCCGCCTGCTGCCCTGCAGGGAACTCCTCCTCATCTTCCTGCAACAGCAAGTTCAAGCCCCCTGGTGCTGAAGTCCGCCCTGACGCCCTGGGGGGGTGGTCTCTCCTGGAGATCCCGAGGCTTGAGGTCCCCGCACGCACGGGGGAACCAACCTCCCTTGGGCTGTGGATTCCCAGAGGCCAGGGGACCCCCGTCTCCTCCCAGCCCAGGCCCAGACGCAGGGGACAGAGGTCAGAGTGGGCACCGTGTGTGGCCACCTCCCAGGCTCCTCCTCTTCTTGCTACCGAGGGTAATACTACTTATACCGTGTTTCCCCGAAAATAAGACCTCCCCATAAAACAAACCCCAGCAGGATTGCTAAGCATGTGCGCAATAGACGACCCCCCCCCCCCCCGAAAATAAGCCCTGGCGACGGGCGTGGCTGCGCAGCGCGTCTGCACAACCCGTGCGTGTCGTCGCGGAGCGGGAAAGAAGACGGGCAGCCCTTCTCATCCGCCCCGTGAGAGCTCTGTGGCTCGACGGGAGAGATCGGGGCCGACGGTTCTAAAGGAAATAGAGTCGCAAGACATTCAGGGTGGGATTCGGGGTTTGGAGAGCGAGGATGATGTTCCAGAAGAAGACGACTTCACTCTGTTTGAATCAATGTAGATGGTTGTACCGCACTTAAAGAATATAACACATCCCCTGACAATAAGCCCCAGGGTGTCTTCTTGAGGAAAGATGAATAGAAGACCCTGGCTACTGTTTTCCAAAGGGCTCCAGGGATAGCAAGAGCTTCCCTCCGGGCGGCGGTGGCATGAGTAACTTCCTGCGGGAATGTGGCTGGGTCTTGGTGGCCGCTCAGTCACACACACGGGGAGCGCAGGCGGCATGCCACCAGCTCGCTGGCTCTGGCCTGCGGTGTGGGCTAAACCGTGTTCTTTCCCTCACTCTGACATTTAAAAATATAGGTTTTCCATTTTGGAAAAAAAAAAAAAATCGGGATTTTTCTGCTTCTCTTGAATGAGTGGGAGGTGGGGCCGCTCCGGAACAGACAGGCTGCGGGGTCCTGCCTGCTCCGGCCCCCCGTGTCTGTGACTCGGTTTACAGCAGTCTGGCCTCCCAGGCCTTCCCCCCGGAGGTGCCCGGACCACAGGTCTCCCCTCCACAATCCCTTGCGACACAGTCGCCGTTCCTGTCTAAGCACGCTTCTTCGAAGGCTTATGTTCTGCCTTGAAAAAAATTTGTTTTCCATTTTATGGTATGACACGACCATGTGATTTAATTTTTAAAAAAAATTTTTTTTTTTGGTCTCTCCCAAAGCATGGCATAAAAAAACGAGTCCCTCCGGGAAGATGAGCCAGGCTGTTCCGGGGCTCGGAGTGACCAGGAGGGGTTGTCCCAGGGTGGGCGGCTTCTCTCCGGTTTGAGCAAAGCAGGGCTCTCTCGGGGCTGCTGTCCATCCCACCTTTAGGTTCCTTTCTGGAACCTTCCAAGTCGTTCATTTGTGGCCACGTTTTTATACTCAGAAGCCAAACGCTCTGCTTAAAGTTCTTTTCCGAATCCCCCCAAGAAAAATAACTCAGGGGCACTTTTTATAATCGGAAGTTAAACGCTCTGCTTACGTTCTTTGCTGAATTCCCCCACGTGAATGACGTCGGGATACTTTTTTTACAATCGGAAATTAAATGCTGTTAATTTGGGGGGCGGGGGGTCGGTCTGGTCCTCGGGGCTATAAGCCCCCTTGGACCTGCCCCCAGATGTCCCTGCGGGGAAGGGGCCGTGCCCCCCGCCCAGTGGGCTGGCCGACCTGCACCAGGAGCAGCCCGGGCCCCCCCAAAACCTCGGCCTGGGTGGCGCTGGCCTCGGAAACTTCTGCGGGTTCTTGGCTCAGGAAGGGTTCCGGAGAGTTCAGCCGCGGATCGATAGCAGGCCTCGCAGGGCGGCGTGAGCTAACACGGGTGCTGCTGGGTCATGCATCTTAAAACAGCTTCTTGGGGACTTTAATTGTCGGGATGTTCGGGGGAGAAGAATATGACCTTACAGGGGCATTTTCCAGAATAGAATAGTCTATATATTAAAAGGCAGCAAATGATTCATAACTGGTTAGTGGCCGGGGCCTATGGGTCTCCGTCTCCCAAGTGGTTGTTTTTTTTTTTTCTTTCCCCCTCTGCATTGCAAACTCTTACATTAAATTGTGATAAATGAAGAGTGGGGGCCACTCATACAAATCAATGACTCCAGCGTGTGTGTCATTAGCCTGAGAAATGCAGGCAGCGGTCAGTCCCATAAATCATGTGATGATCTGCTGTCTGCCACACGATGCAAGCAAGCAGGTGCATTAGGGAGGTTAAGGAATGAAATTAATCTGTGCATTTTCCTCCCCCCGCCACCCTCCCCTCCCCCCCCAAACCACCACCACCCAGTCCTTCCCCATCACCTGGTCACACGGAAAGAATTAAAATCACATGATCCGAACTAACCCGGCTCCAGAACAGTAAATTGGTTAAGTTTGACTTCACCTTTCCACTCCGAGTTAATTATGTATTAGGGGATTAATTTATTCACCGGCGCCGGGAAGGGAGACGGAGAATAGGAGCAACCCGCCAGGGCCCCTCGCCCAGGTGCCCGGGTTATTAATGGCTCTGGGTTCTGCTACCACGGGCTACCTGGGCAGACCCCGGGGCGGGGGGCGGGGGGCGGGGGGCTACGGGCTGGCCCGTCCGTGCGTATGTGCGTGTCTGGTTCTGTCCCGCCCCGAGAACCGGCCAGCCCCACGGTCTGGGGTTCAGAAGAGGCCCCGGCCGTGATGCGCAGGGTTGCCCAGAAGCCCGGGCGGGGAGGAGCCGGGATTCCCGCGGGGCGTGCGGTCGGGCGACGCTTCGCGTGAGAGCCGATGCCTCCTCTCCAGGAGCCGCCAGCCTGGGCTCGAGCAGCTCCGCCCAGAGGAAGCTCCTCACTTGCACAGTGGCGGCCCGTGGCACAGGCTCAGCTCTGGTCTGCACAGAGCTCTGCGTCACCCCCACCCCGCATCAGCAGCGTGTGGAATGCACGGAATCCGCACGTCTCTTGCACACACGCGTGCCCTTCGGACACCCGAGGACAGGGACCATGCTGTCCCCACGCGCCCTGAGCTCCAGAGTTCTTCCGGGAGCGGCAGCATTCGCACACAGGCCCCTCGCCGCCCCGGTCTCGGCCCCTCCTCCTCGGCTCGGGGTCCCAGCCAGGTGACGGGGGGTGGGGGGGGTTCCGGGGCTCCTGTCTCAGTGCCACCACCTGGTGACCACGGGGCGCTGGAGCCAGCAGGAGACAACCGGGCATCCCCGATGTGGCCCGTGGATGTCAGACCACACACCATGGAAAGAGCCTCTCGGAAGGGTCCAGGCCCCGGCATTGCCTGCCTTGAGCCCCGGGAGAGGTTCGGGGACGCTTGTCTGTTAGGGGTTAGAACACGAGGACGCTGAAGGCATTCGACCCCGACCCTTTGCTTACAGCAGCTCCGGAAGCCCAGCATGAGTGGTAGTATCGGCGCTCTGTGTGTGCACGCTGCACCTCACGATTTATCAGATGCTTCACGTTCACGCTTATGTGATATGGCTTAATCTCCCCTGTGGCCTGAGAGTTGGGGCCAAGAACCCCCGTTTGATCCCTAAGGAGGCTGAGGCTCTGGGAGGCCAAAGAACTTGGCTGAGCCCAGCTGGCTGGGAAGGGGCTCAGCTGCCGTGAGAACTGGTCGTTTGGAGCCGGAGGTAGTCCCCACGGTGGCTTGGCTGCGTAGTCTTCTTTTTTGTGGTTGTTTTTTCTTTCCGAGACAGAGTCTCACTCTGTTGCCCGGGCTAGAGTACTGGCCTCACAGGAACCTCAAACTCCTGGGCTCCAGCGATCCTCCTGCCTCGGCCTCCTCCGGAGTAGCTGGGACCATACGCACGCGCCACCACGCCCAGCTCCTTTTTTGTATATATTTTTAGTTGGCCAATTAATTTCTTTCTATTTTTTTTTTAGTAGAGGCGGGGGTGTCTCGCTCTTGCTCAGGCTGGTCTGGAACTCCTGACCTTGAGCGATCCTCCCGCCTCGGCCTCCCAGAGTGCCGGGATTACAGGCGCGTGAGCCACCTCGCCTGGCCTTGCGTAGTCTTCTGGTCCAAGTCTGCCGGTACGCATGCCGGTACGTCCCCTGTGTTGTTTGGGACGGGCATGTGTTTACAGTTCCGTAACTCCCTTCCGCTTTTTCCCACTGCCACGACACTGTTGAGACGCACCTGCGGCCACACCTGTATGTCCGGCGCGGCCAAGTGGCCTTCTGCGAGGATTTGTGCTTCCCGCTTCTCCTCTGACGGGCATCTGCATCATTCCTGATGTGTTGCCCTCACCAACAAAGCTCAAACGGGACTGCGAGTGTCTGCCATCCCAGGGTCCCGTTTGCTCTCTAAAACCGTCGCGAGTCTCTCACCCCAGCGGGACCTTCTGGGGGTCCCCGGGGACCACACGGGAAGCTGCCCGGCACAGGTGCCCGCCGGCCTCGGGCTGCATTCCCTGGGACGTCGTTTGTGTCTGACCCCCAGCTCCCCTGTGAGGCTGGTGAGGGCTGGGCACACGCCCCCTCCCGATGGCCGCGTGTCCCCCACGTGCAAGAACCCTCCTCCCCGAAGCCCCCGCCCCCGTCCCGGGCCCATTACACCTCTCACTTTGTATTATTTCCTGACTCCTTTAAGAAATCCCAAGCCTGTCTCCTTGGGTAGAAATAAAATAAATACAATATCTATTGCTACTGCTTAAACACAAATTATAGTATTTTTTTATTAAATACTCTCTTGTCAAATGCTTGACATTCCTCATAATAGATTTAAGAAAAAAAAAAAAAAGGCAACGAAAACTAGTTATTTTCTGTTACCTTAGAGGCCAGCAACGTGGTTTGTATTGTATTTACTGGTTACGTTCTGCTTGTCGCATTTTATTACGAGCACGTGAGTTATTTTCCCCGATTAAATTAAAAGGCAATCTCCCCTCTCTGGGCTACCCCTGAGCTTTTATGGACGGTGTGGGTCTGGGGACGGAGGGCGGCGGGAAAAGCCACCCGGTGATCGGGGTCACTGAGCTCCCGGCATCGGCTGGCCTGGGGGACCCCGTGTTTGGAGACAGGGTCGGGGGGCCTCTTCGTGGGGAAAGGGAACACATGTGGCATTCTCTGGGCTTACACCCCTCACTGCCCTTTTCTACCCACTGTCCCTTGTCATCTCTGTGGCCGTCCTGTAGGGCCGCAGGCTGGGCCTCCCGCACCCATTTTATAGATTCGGAGACGATTCGGAGAGAAGGGGCTTTAGAATCGTGGCCAGGCTGAGGACAGGTCCCCGAAAGCCACCCGCACCCACAGGTGCCGACGGTGGGCCGCCCTGCTAGTCATTTCACGAGCGACGCCTTGTTGGATCCTAGCGGAAGTTCTTCAAGGTGGTGATACTATTATCTCCCCTTTTAGTGGGGGCGCGGTGGCTCACGCCTGTCATCCCAGCACTCTGGGAGGCCGAGGCGGGCGGATCGCTCCAGGTCAGGAGTTCGAGACCAGCCTGAGCAAGAGCGAGACCCCGTCTCTACTAAAAAAATAGGAAGAAATTAATTGGCCAACTAAAAATATATAGAAAAAATTAGCTGGGCATGGTGGTGCATGCCTGTAGTCCCAGCTACCCGGGAGGCTGAGGCAGGAGGATCGCTTGAGCCCAGGAGTTTGAGGTTGCTGTGAGCTAGGCTGACGCCACGGCACTCTAGCCCGGGCAACAAAGCGAGACTCTGTCTCCAAATAATAATAATAATAATAATTCTTTCTAGCGCTGCCACATGAACGACAGGGCTTCTCATCCTTTGTAGCCGAGAACTGGGCATGCACGTTTCTGTCCCTCCTCTCCCCATACCTTTGGCCCGTGGGTCCCCGGTCTGACCCGTTCCTGCCGCCTGACCTCGCAGGGAACATTCTCGGGACTCCCGCTGTCTCCACGTGTCTCTCCGCGCCAGCCACTCCACCATCTGAAAGCTTTGTAGCAAGGCAGCACCTCTCATCTGAGGCCGCCTCCCTAACACACCACCGGCTTCCCGGAGCTGTGCTGATGACAACGCCCCCCCCACCCCTGCGTGCCAGGGAGGGAGGGAGCTGATGATAAGGCCACGTGCACATCAGAAAGTGACGCCTCGTAAGCTGGCAGCCACCTTGCCCCAGAGCCAGATCAGAGCACCCGTAATAAAAGTCTGCAGGTCCCTAGGGAGGAGGAAGATTAAAAAAAAAAAAAATATATATATATATATAAAAATAATCTTGAAATTCTTTGGGTGGAAAGGAGGAAGCATGGGGCCCTCACACGTGCACTTTGTCAGGGTCCCCACCATCGCCGCCCAAAGCACCCAGGCGACAGCACTTCTCCCCTGGCTGATGCTTACAGGCACGGGCGCCATCAGGAGTAGGAAAGGGGCGGCCAGGGAAGGACAGAGGGCCGGCCTTGGCGTGGGCGTGGGGCTCAGCAGGTCACTCTGCCTGGCCTGTTTGGAGATTTGGTCACGGCGTCCCGGGGCGGGAGGGGTGGGGGGTGCGGGTTGGGTTTTGTTTATTTGCTTGTTTCCTTTGAGGGCTTCCTCACCGCCACAGACACAGCTCCGGAGCTCCACCCGGGCTGCACCGAGATTACGACGGTCAGAAGTGGTCCCGGCAGAAGAGGGTGGACATGGGTGAGGGAGGGGGAGGGGGAGGGAGGGGGAGGGAGGGAGGGGGAGGATGGAGGACGAAGGCATGTGGGAGAGCCTGCTGCAAGGTGACAGCTGGGAACAGGAAGGGCGGAGGAAGCAGGGACGAGACACAGGTGCCAGCCCTCCCTTGTCCTCCTCAAAGACACTGGGACCCAACGGGGCAGTGGGACGGAGGCTGGGCCCATTTTGTGCACGATGGCCGAGGCCCCGAACCACATGTGTCCTGGACTTTCAACAGTTTTTCTACTTTATCCTCATGACCCACGGCAGGCCCAGACTTTCAGTGTGATATAGAGTGTTCCCGCCGTCTGCAAAGCCAGGACTCCCTGCGTATCTTTGTCAAGTCTCCTTGCCATCCTCCCAGGGGGGGTCTCACGTACGTTTCCTGTTTCCGTTTCATGCCTGTGTCCCATGTCCCCTTCTTTGGTTCAGGATTATCTTTTTTTTTTGTCATTCTGTTGCCCGGGCTGGAGTGAGTGCCGTGGCGTCAGCCTAGCTCACAGCAACCTCAAACTCCTGGGCTCAAGCGATCCTCCTGCCTCAGCCTCCCAGGTAGCTGGGACTCCAGGCATGCGCCACCACGCCCGGCTAATTTTTTAGATGTATTTTTACTTGGCCAATTAATTTCTTTCTATTTTTAGTAGAGATGGGGGGAGGGTCTCGCTCTTGCTCAGGCTGGTCTGGAACTCCTGACTTGGGTTCCAGTGATCCACCTGCCCCGGCCTCCCAGAGTGCCAGGAATACAGGCGTGAGCCACCGCGGCCGGTTCAGGATTATTTTGATGGCTTCTCAGAGCACGGCAGGTTAGTGGCCCTCCCGCCACCCTGAGAGAGCTCAGCCTACACCCTCAGGCTCAGCCTCCTCCTCCTATGAGAAAGTCCAGCTGCCTGGAGAGGTCTCCCCGGCAGGGCGAGGGCTTCTCAGAACTCCCCGAGGGGGCTGAGGAGGTGGCCCCTTCCCCCCCCCCCCGGCACCCCCCACCCCTGTCCCCTCCCCCGGGGCCATGACACTCTCTTGGAGAGCATCTTGATGCAGATGAAGGGCGTTATAGAGATCAATAAATCATAAGTCTGCTGGACAGCACTTAGATAGGTAAATGCATGTATGTTATTCACTCGGTGAACCCTCCTAAAAAAGATAATACACTCAATATCTCACGGCGCTGACATGCTTCAGCTCGATGGATAACAGGTCAGCATCGAGCACGACTCCGAGAGTGAATTACCTCTCAGCCGTCCCTTCGAGTTTCGGGTTGCAGTCGCCAACGGGATCGATGTCGAGAGATCCTCGTTGTCTCGGGCGATACCTGCAGTGGCTCCTAATGAAATAAACTATTGAAGCCTTTTAATCAGACCACCTGCCTAAAAGGGGGAAGCCGTCCAGGAGGGGGCCGGGCTCCGGGGACCTATTTTCCCCTCCCCGGTCAACGCATGAGCGATTCTTTAATCGCAGTAATGATGCGCTTACCCCGGGCCCAGACACACGGGCAGCAACTCTCTGGGGCGGAGGGCTGGGGTGACCTCAGCGGGGGCCGTGGAGGTCCCCGAGGCCGGGGGAGGCGTCGCCGGGGGGCTCCCTCGAGCACCCCCAGGTGAGGGTCCTGTCTCGCCACCAGACGCGAGATGAATCTCTCCTGAGGGAAAGCCCTGCAGTGAAGGAGCCTTGCTCGCTGTCTGAATTCCAGGGTGGGCGTTACAGGAGCAGCTGCCGGCTCCTGCCTTCCGCCTCTTCCGCTCTTCCCTCTGCAAAATCACTGGGCGCCACTCTGAATGCATTCGAATTACCAGCAAGCTCGAGGAAGCCCAGAAACAACAGACTCGACCTAGAGGCTCTCCGTAGAGGTTCCCTTTTGGGTCCACTCATCTACTCGGGGACACGTTTGCGGTCTGCCTCTGCTGCATTCGTGCCTCCGGGTTTGGGGGTCACCCCCCCCCCCCTGTTCTTTGGAAATCCATCCTTCTCTCACCGCTGTGTCCGAGTGTGCTCTTCCCCGCCCCCCCACCCCCAGCTCCTCGCTTGGGGCCTGCGCGAGCCCAAGTCCGCAGTCGGATCTCCGCCCAGGCTCATCTGGTCAGCCTCGGAGACGCCCAGGGCTTTGGGGGTGACTAACAGAGACAGGCTCGGTCCTCCCTTTTTAATTAGCTGTGACTCCGTGCCCTGGTGCTCGCCCCAGCTGTGGCCGGACAGCCCGTCTGCAGACGTGGTCACACGAGAGAAGCAGAGCGGACAGGCTGAGGCAGTGGTCCCAACCCTCACGGTCGCTGTCTGAGGCTCTGAACGCCAGGCGAGATCTTTGTGGAGTCTTCGGTTTGCGAGGCAAGAGGGTCCTCATTCGCTCTCCCCACTTTGGTTGGGTTTTCTCTCTCTCTGTCTCTCTGTCTCTCTGTGTCTCTCTCTCTGTCTCTCTGTCTTTCTCTCTCTCTGTCTCTCTCTGTCTCTCTGTCTCTCTGTCTCTCTCTGTCTCTCTCTCTCTGTCTCTCTCTGTCTCTGTCTCTCTGTCTCTCTGTCTCTCTTTCTCTCTGTCTCTCTCTGTCTCTGTCTCTCTCTGTCTCTGTCTCTCTCTCTGTCTCTCTCTATGTCTCTCTGTCTCTCTCTGTCTCTCTCTCTGTGTCTCTGTCTCTCTCTGTGTCTCTCTGTCTCTCTGTCTCTCTGTCTGTCTCTCTTTCTCTCTGTCTCTCTCTCTGTCTCTGTCTCTCTCTGTCTCTCTCTCTTTCTCCATCTCTCTCTCTCTCATCATAGGCAGCCAAAGCACCCTAGTGGATTTTCCCACCTACCAGGAAAACCCCATGAGTATCGGGAGACAGGGCTTCTGTCTGTCCGGGGAAGGAGCCCTTCCTGGGAGTCCACTGCGGAAGGACCCCCAGTGACTCGTCATGGTGCCAGCCCGTCAGGTTGCTGGTCTCGGGGCACGAAACAATAAACTCTACAAGAAGCCTTTAAACAAGCCCCTAGGAAAGAGAGACGGGCACAGGTGGAAGGTGAACCTTCTTGGGAGGCAAAGTGACAGGAGAGCCACCAGGTGATGCCCCGAGGCACAGGGTCCCTCTAAGTCCCCTTTCTCTGATGGATGCAGAGACGACCTGCCTCTGCAGAAACTTTGCCGAATCCCCGGCGTGTCCGCAGTGGCCAAGGAGGCGTCTCCCAGCAGCCAGCACCCCGTAACTCGTCCCATGGGAGACCGTCCAAGTCCTAGAGTCGATCTGCTCGTATTTTGGATGACCGGATGGATGGAGATGGTAATGGAAGCCAAGCAAGGCAGGATGCTGGGAGAAGACAAGGTCAAGCCGGCCATGTCTGCATCCCAGCTTCCCTCGGGTCTCGCGGAGGCTGCCTTGACGTCTAGGCGCCCAGACTCCAATACCTGCCTCCCGCCCCGGGTTGGCTCCCCGTCTTTGGGGCCGGTGGCGACCGGGCCATTTAGGGCCACCGGAGGCCCCTCCGTGGCCGCGTGCGTTCTGCACGGTCCCCCGCGTGGGGAGCTGGCGGGGCCCCCTACCTCCCCCTGTGCCACCCCGGTGACGAGAGGTTGTTGACACGGCTAAACAAAGGTATTATTAGGAGATTACGCCCGAGAGCCTGCACCCGTGCGGGAAGGAGGCCAGCAGGAGCTCCGGGCCTCACTCAACTCCCAATTACGCCACAAAAGCCTAAACCACCAGGTCAGGGATAAAAGTGAATAAATGTTTCTAAATTCTTTATCTTAAACACACTTAAGCTTAGAGCTATTTAACGGGGGCTCTAAAAGCATGTGAGCATCGGTGGAGCCCAGCTACCTGCCTCATTCTCTTGCTCTTATTTTTGCTTTTATCCTTTTAGTCTTGAAGAAGCCTAATTAGAAGCTCGAACAGGGCTCTCTCTCCCTGCCCTTAAATCAGTAATTGGCTTCAGTGCAGAGACTGTCAGGAAATTAACACATCACAACATGACAGCTGTTAATTTTTTCTCCTTATTTGTCATATGAATCACCGCTGATTTGCCAGAGCGCATAACAAATTAGTGGGCTGTAATCAGTGGCCTCTCTTCTGTGAGCTGCACCTTCTCTCTCTCTCTCTCTTTTTTTTCCTCCCATTTCCCCCCCCCCCCCCCCGACACACACACACACACTCTCCTTCTCTCTCTCCCCCTAACGTCCATTACTTCACTGCCTCTGCAGAGACGACCGTTCCTAGGTGTGTCATTGTCAATAAATCAGAATAAGCAAATGCTAAAAGCGCAAGAAAGCTCTTTAAACTTTGATGAAGGCTTTTAGTTACATTTTTAAACTTACACTCATAACTGGAATCTTTTTTTTTTTTTTTTAAATTGTCACTCCCCGGTAGTGATAGACTGTCAGGTTTCCAGTCACTTCCTCATCCGACGTGCCAGGGAAGGTGGGACTCCAAGTGTCATTTGCGCGAGTTCTGGCTGGCGGAGGAGGTGTCGAGGGAGGCAGGCGGGGGAGGGGGGGGACGGCAGAGATTCCAGCAGGGTCAGACAGAGCTCTTTCCTTTCTGAACGAGCACGGGAGAGGTGTAGGGGAGACAGGTGCGCGGGAGGGATGGAAGGTGAGCAGCTGGGGTGGAAGGACGAGACGTGGATTCTGGGACCCCCCACCTGCCCCACCCCTGCTAACTCGTCCCCTTCCTTTGGGTCTTGTGGGAAGGGGTGTGAGCCTTTGCTTGGTCCAGGCAGTTGGGGGCCACCGAGCAGAGCCATGGGTGCCGGGACCTTATTCCTTACTCGGCTGAGCAGAAGCAGCACCACTGCTGGATCTCGAACATGGCACACTGGGAGGAGGGTGGTCGCCATGCGGTGGCTTCGCAACGTGGCTTTCGGTCCTAGACTCTGAGATTTGGCAGAGAACTCTGTGTTCTCTGCGTCTGAACTGGAAGGGAGAAGGGTCTTCTTGCTTCTCAGCATGGACCTTTCTGGACTGATAGATGCGTCCTCGTCTTTCCAACCTGGGTCTAGCAGGGAGTCGGTAGCGGCTTCACATGGGGGCTCGACCTGTCAGGGCTCTGTTAGCATGTTCTGTTGGACATCATAGACTGGTGTTGAACCTAATGGTGAGAAGATTTCAGGAGTGAATTTCTCCTTTCCTTTCCTCTTCCATCTATTCATCAACCATCCATCCATCCATCCATCCACCCATCTATACTTTCATCCATCCATCCATCCATCCCTCTATTCTTACACCCATCCATCCATCCATCCTTTCATCCATCCATCCATCCTTTCATCCATCCACCAATTCATCCATTCTTTCATCCATCTTTTCATCCATCCATCCATCCATCCCTCTATCCTTTCATCCATCCATCCATCCTTTCATCTATCTACTGATCCATCCATTCTTTCATCCATCTTTTCACCATCCATCCATCCATCCCTCTATCCTTTCATCCATCCACCCATCCATCCCTCTATCATTTCATCCATCCATCCATCCATCCACCCATCAATCCTTTCATCCATCCACCCATCCATCCATTCTTTCATCCACCCATCCATCTTTTCATCCATCCATCCACCCATCAATCCTTTCATCCATTCACCTATCTATTCTTTCATCTATCCATCTATCCATCCATCTATCTGTTCATCCATGCATCTATCCTTTCATCCACCCATCCATCCATCCATTCTTTCATCCATCCATCCATCCATCCATCCACCCTTCCATCAGTGAGCTTTGAATATAACAACAGGGCTCATGAACTAGTGGGACAGAGGGAGACAGAAAGGGTGAGTGTGGGAGATACTACCTATCTCAATAGGAGGCATGTGGAGGACACTGCAGTCTTAGAGACATAAAACCATTAGGCCACCCCCCCTCCAGCCATCATAGTCTGTCCCCTTGGGGGGATGTGGATGAGGAATGGAAAGGCCATGCTTCCTCAGCCATCGCCATCGGCAGATGGGATATTCTGTCCACCGTCTTGGTCTTCAGGCACCCTTTTCCCCAAGAATAACTCCAATGACTTTCTCGTGCAAAATCCTGATGTGGCCACTTGAAAACTGAGTCTAGTTCAGCTTGTCAGGAACAAAACCAGGACTGTCATGCAGTAGATGCGAGGCTAGGAAGCAAAAATTTAATAAATTTGGGTCCATGCCCATGGAAAGCGTGAGCATTTTAGAAAAACTGCAGTGCTTTTTAAGGTGGATTTTTTGTTAGTTTGTTTGCTTTTAATTCTCAACACGCAGGATGTGGAATCCAGGCGTGGCAGGCTGTTCTCTTTTTCCCCCCGAGAGCTGGGCTGCCCCATCCAGGGACACACGAGACTGCCACCCAGACATCAGCCGTGCGAATAGACAAGCCCAGGACGTCTTGCTCACGTGAAACCCACTGAAATCTCTTGAAAATAAAACAATAACCCTTTTTTTACCCCCTTTTGCTTATGATAATGTCTGTTCGATATATTTTAAATACAGTTCGGTGGGCTACATCTTAACACAAATCTCTGCTGAGAAAGTGTCTCTCAAATGCCATTTCTATAAGCTCCACCAAAGAGTTTTGGAGCAAAACACCAATTTCACGATTATGCCGTCCAATCCCAATTTAAGACAAAAATCCATGCTGTGAGGTGGTGTGAGCCCTCCAGCAGAGACTGAGATGGGCCGGGGTGGGGGCGGTGAGGTGGGGCCCCCCGAAATAGCAGGGTCAGGCGCTTGAAATGCGGAGACGGCCCGGACCCAGGGTGGCTGGGGACACCTGGCAGGTCTCCACGGTCTTTTTGTTTCAACAGGTCTCAACGTGAGCGAGTGTCCCGCAAAGGTGCAGTTCCTTGGGTAGTTTGTGCCTCGCCCCGGCAAAACCGCAGACCTGGAACATCAATCAGATGTCCGTCGCATCCGCCCCTGTCTCTTCTCTCTGCTCCTTCCTTCCAACAATCGAACACGACTTAGATGCCTTACAACTTTGTAAGCACATACCTCCTACAGTCCTGGGGACCTTTCTGCCCCGGCCACGGGCCAAGCGTCTGAGGGCACCGTCTTCTGTTGCCGTACGCTCCCAGACGGGGGATGCTTTTCCGTCCTTATTAGCCGGGTTTCTTCCATCTGAGCACGAGGGCATAGCTGCTTCTTGAAGGTTCGACTCACAAGACACTACATCCTCCTGAGTTCTTTTGTGGTTTTTGTTTGTTTTGTTTTTGTTATCCTTCTGGCCACCACCCCTTTTTGGGCTCCTCCATAGACTGACTTCTCATGATCTCTCTCTCTCTCTCTCTCTCCATCAAATACGCGATTTCCTTGGGGTTTTATTTTTTATTCTCTTTCTACGGCGTCAACTCCATAGGCAAGCTTGACCTTTCCATTTTGGTTTATTTATTTATTTATAGTTTTATTATTTTTTTTTAATTTTAGCATATTGTGGGGGTACAAGTGTTAAGGTGACGTATGTTGCCCACGCCCCCCACTCCCCCCTCGGGTAAGAGCTTCAGGGTTCCATTTTGGCTCCAAGTATGACTCCGAGTCTAAACTTCATGGGCATCACATCCCAGGTATTGCACGAGCGTCTGCAAGGTTAACCGACTACCTCTCCCCCCGCCCTCACCTGCCCTGGGCTCCTCCTCTAGGGGGTCAGTGGCCCGCACCCGCTTCCCCTGCACCGTAGCCATCGTATAATCAATCGCCAAACAGCATCGATTGCTACCCGTGCCTATTCTTGCCATTAACACCGTCACCAGCCAGGTGCCCACCACCGCTTTCTCTCACCTGATCAATACAGCAGCGTCCACCTTGCCAGCCTATTTTCCACGATGCAGCCAGACTCTTCTCGATCACCGCAGGTTGGACTTTGCAGCTCTCGCCCCTGGCAGCCACTGCAGCATGCTCCCTTCCTCCAGGTGGTTTCCAGGGGCCTTTAAGAGGGACTCACCTGCCGTCCTGGGGTGGGTCGTTATCTGCCACCCACGTTACAGGCCGTAACCCGGAAACACTGAACTCGTTCGGTTCCCTGACAATACTCATTTTTCTTTTATCTCGGGGCCTTTGCACACGGCGTCCGGTCTGCCTGGGACGCCTGTGTCTACCTAAGCCGCAGGTGTAAGCCTCACCTTTGCACGCTCTCTGCAGCGCCCCCGCATGGCTGCCCCCGGCCTCGCAACCTCCCGGCCCAGAGACCGGGACCCGGGTCCCTTTGCCCCGTCACCACGGCGGCCGCGAGTTGGCAGCTCACATCTCGTGGCCTCATTACCTCTCTGCTGCCACGCCTCGGGCTCCACCCAGTGTAGACAGCGCTCTGGGTCAGGGCAGGCACCACACCGTCTGCATCTCGGGAGCCCCGATAGCAAGCACCACGCCTTGATCTGGAAGGTTCTCCGAAGGTGTCGGTCGAGCTGGAGGGGGGCCTTAGCGATCAGCGTCCACACGGCAGACCTGCGGGCACCTGTCTACCTGTCCGTTTCCTTGCCTGCAAGTCAATCTCGGGCTCCATAGCTTGGAATTAGATTTATTTCCCCGAACATCTTTCGATTTTTATAAAATTGTCTAAGGCAGTTGGGTACGTGAAAGTATTTCTGTTCCACCAAATAAAAAACTCAGAATTTCCCGGGGTTATCTCCCGTGCATGAAGCCGAGTGGCTGGTGGGTTCCACCTCCATCCAGGCGGATGTCTGGCCCCGAGGCAGACCCAGCCGGGGCGACTGGGCTCAGCATTTCTCATGCCACCCCCGGGACTCCAGAGAAAGCCGCCCCGCTTTGCAGTTCCTGAGACCCCGGGGTCCGCAGAGGGAAACACTGGGAAATGATTTCCAGACTGGAGCGAAGGGAACTGGGGCGGGAAGGAAAGAAGGAGAAAGTCAGCTGTTGGACAACATCGGAAGTCAGTGTGTGCTATTCAGGCGAAAATAAACACAAGCACACGAGGTCCAAACAAGACAAAAATGTGCGTCAGCTGGGCCGGCCCAGACCACCCACTCGGCTGTGCTCACCACATCCTGGGAGATTCGCCCCGAGGGCCTCCCTCCCCTTCCCTGCTCTCCCTGGAGGCAGACAGGGCAACTGGGGGTTGGGGAGGAGGGGAAGAGACCCTCCTAAATCTACATGACCCCCCCCCACCCACGCCCAGCCCCACCAAAGCATCTCAGAGAGGAACTTTGGCCGCACATCTTGCAAGACGTTAGGAATGGGGGGGGAGTTCTCTGCCTGGCTTGCCTCTGTGCCTCAGTTTCCCCTTGGACGGAACAGACTATTTTTGCCTGGGTCGATCTACCCAAATGAGCCTCCCACCCCAGGGTCAGGGGCAGATCGGCATCTGCGGGGAAGGGCAGCATTCTTTGAAGAGGCGTATTCAGGATGTATCATCTCTTTGTAATTAAAAACAAACTCTTCTTTTCCAGGGAAACGTCAGAGAAAGTTAAGTCCAATTAAAGCATCCGGCGGCGTCCTCGGGGAGCACAGAAAAGCAGAGTCCTCATTAGCTCCTGCCTCGACTCTTGGGGTTGGGGAAGGAAGGGCAGGAGAGGGTTTCACTTTGTTTATTTGTGAACTGATTTTCTTTTTTTTTTTTTTTTTTTTGTCTCGTTCTGCCAGAATTCGAGGGCAGGGACTTGCAGGTGTTGTTCTTCACTGTGTCCTCAGCACCTGGGACACGCCCGGTTCCCACAGGGTGACTGTCAGAGGCACGGATGAAGGAAAGAGAGAATGAATGAATGAATGAATGAATGAGCACAGCCCCCGTCGCCCAAGCACCCCACACACCCCCAGAGCCGGACGCAGGGTAGACCGACACTGAACATTTGCCGTGTGTTGCTTTTCAAGACGGAACGCAAAGCAAAAGAGAACAAGAAATTGAGGACGCTATCGCAGATCGAGGCCCAGGACAGGAGGGACACTTTCGAGGCTCTGGCCAAAGGGAGGTCGCTGAGCCTCCAGTAACGGCCCCGCCCGGCCCCTCTGCTGGCTGTCGGCCACGGGAGGGCCACGCTCTGCCCCCGCCCCCCGGGAGGCTTCCCTGCAGTCCCGGTCCTAGCGTCAGACCTTCAGGGCCTCCCGACGGAAGGAAGGGCAGAGAACTTTCCTCTGGAAGACGCCACGCTCTTGTTGCCGCCTCTGTTCTCAGCAGTGCCACAAACCCGCTCTCCTCTGCGGCCCCCGGCGCTGCTCATCTGCGCACGTCTCCGCATCGTGGCTGATCAGGAAGCGAAGCCGGGACAGGTGTCAGGTGCAGGCCCAGGTGCGGGTCCAGGTGCAGGCCCAGGTGCGGGTCCAGGTGCAGGCCCAGGTGCAGGTCCAGGTGCGGGCCCAGGTGCGGGCCCAGGTGCAGGTGCAGGTCGGACGTGCAGCCGCCTGGCCCAGAGAGGCCGCCTCTCCCAGAAGCCACTGCCGCTCTCGGCGTCTGTGGGATGCACCCCCACTTTGCAAGGGGCGCCCCTCCTCGGGGTCTCCAACCAGCTCGCTCCTTGGCCTCTGCACGGGTTCCAGTGTGCTTCAACTCCAGGCCAATATCCCTGCCTTCCCGGAGCCTCCTGGGCCCCAGCACGGGGACTCGCGCCAGGACGCCCTCGGGGAACCCTCGTGGCAGGTGGACAAGGCCTCTCTGCACGCGTCTAGGACCAGGGACGCACGGAGCCACCGGAGAGACACCCCACCAGAGGCGCCTGGGCCGCAGGAAAGTAGGCGGCGAGGGCAAATGGCAGAGTCCCAGACGGGAGGCTGAGACTTCCTGCCGTCCCTTCCTGGGCCTCAGGACCAAGAGGCCGCAGACCCAGGGGTCCGACCCCTCCCCTCTGCTCTGACGTCGTCGAGTCTCCCTGTTATCGGTCTGACCGCAGGTCCCACGTGGGGTCAAAAGAAGCAGGTATCAACTCTGGCTTCAGATGCCTCACGTCCGATAAGAGTGACGGCTGTTTCGTCGACCCCATGTGAGGCCCAGGAGGGAGGCCCCGTGCACCGGAGCCCGGGCGTCTGCGTGCGGCGGCGCCGGCCGGGAAGGTTTGCGAATCCGTGGCTGCTGGTGGGGGTGGGGGCTCAGGATGCTGGACGGAGGGGAGGGGAGCGTGGGACAGGAGGAAGCTACTGCATGTGGCCCCCGGCGTGTGATTTTCGTCACCTCTCCTCCCGTCCCAGCCTCTCTGTCTTCTCCGTGTGCTGCACACGCCGGGGCGGCCGAGCAGCAGACTCTGGAGAAGGAGCTCAGCGTGCGGGAGTTTGCCGATGGCCGCTCCTGGGATCCAAGGACGGGAGAAGGAGGAGCGGGACTGAGCAGAGGAGGACGTGGGGAGGGGGCTGTCACGCTGTCGGGCTGTCCCGCTCTGGGGAGGGCGTGCCGGCCTGGCCTCTACTCTCCCTCCCCGCCAGTCCACCCCGGGCTGTTCGGGGGCACCTGGAGGCCTTGGCAAGGCTGCGGCCCGCCCCCTCCCTGTGAGGGACCTTCCCTACTACCCTGTCTAAAAACAGCCCGGTCACTCACTCTGGGTCATGTTAACCTCTCGCTGTTTTCTTTCGAGCCTTTATGGCTTTCTGAAACGGCTTAGGCTTTCGTGCACGTCTGTCTTCTCTCCTAGAATACGAGGCAGGAGCTGGCATCTGATCACGGCGCCTCGCACGGGGCCCGGTACCCACGAGAGCTCAGCAAACGTTTAATAAGTGAGCACATGGATATGCAGATTGGTGGAACTCATTCCCCCCCGGACAACGCACAAAGGAGAAACTAGGTGCGTGGCACCGTTTCTGCAGCCAGACGACTCATCCCGGGAATCCGGCCCCGCCGCTGGGCCCCCGGCAGGGAGGGGGGGCGCACAGCTCGGATTTGGAGCGCCGGGCCTGGCGCTCCCAGAATTAGGCGCCGGATTCGCTGTGATGAATGACCGGAGCTCCTCGTTGCGTTTAATGGCAAAGCCGATCCAAGTGGAACTGCAGCCAGGTGGCCCGTGGGGGGGGGGGCCGGGAATAGGACTTCCAGGGAGACCACGAAACCGTTCCGGATCCGTCAGCTCCTAACTCCCAGGAAGCACGAGCTTCTGGTGGAGGAGGAGGAGGCACCCCGTCTCCACGGCACTGACAGCCACGGCTCGCCCTCATCCAGGTAAGATGCTCCAGGTGCCAAAGGTTCTAGAGAAGAAGCTGCGTCGACATCGGCCCGACGCAGAGAGACGATTTCTCCGGAAGGTGCCCGCCCAGCAGGCTTGGTGGGTTATGGGTTGGGAGGGCCCGATCCCGTGCAGCTGCCCCGCTGAGCTCACCTGCCTGCTCTGGGTGTCCGGGGGCAGGTGGCTGCCACTGCTCCTGCGATTTCAGCAGTGCCCCTTCATGCTCCGTACGGACACAGGAGGCTGCGTCTCTGCCCCTAAATCGGGGAGGGTGGGGCTCCGTGAATTGGAAGCAGTTGGCAGCCCGGGACGCCCCCCCAGGGTCGAGTCGACAGGCTGCGCTACCTTCCGAGCGCACCTTCCCACGAGCCCCTCCCTGTCCCGGCCCCTGTACACGTTTCCCCCACTCTCCATTCCTTTGCCTCTGCTCTTCTTCCTCAAGCCTTCGGCGGGAAGACCCTCCCGGTCTCGGACCTGCCTTCTGCTGTTTCTCCTTCTCCCCCCGTCTCGGCGGCGCTTGGGGGGGCTGCTTCCCGCTCCCAAATTCACCGTCCGCCCTCCTGCAGCTGCCGCTAAATCCCGCTCAGGTGGCTTTCTTGGGAGGGTCAGAGCCGAGACTCCCAGACAGCGACCCGTGGGCCAGCGTCCTTGCTTTAAAATAAATAAAAAGAGAGGCCGAGGCGTACGTTTTTTGCAAAGCTAGATGTATTCGCTCTCAAGGACGGTCTAGGATAAAGTGCTCCGTCTTTATTCGGGGAGCATTTGTTTCTTCCTGAGACTGTAACGTAGAGACGGTTGTTTGTTTCTGTTTGTTTGTTTCATGTGCTCACGTGGCCAGACAAAAAGAGGGCAGCCCCAACGTGGAGAACAAACGGATCTCACCTTTTTCTGTGAGTCGCATCAGCTCCCAGAAGTCTGGGAAACACCCTGGACGCAGGACACAGGCCACCCGCCCGTCCGGTGGCCGCTGCCTGTGGGAAGTCACACCCAGACCCACCTCCTACAGGTGAGCTCTCCGCTCTGCTGTCCGCTCCCCTCCGGACCCCGGGACCCCCGGCTGGAACCATCCAGAGCGGACCACTCACCCGGTGCACCGCCTGCATTAGTTCTTTTCCCTCCGCCTGTTTCTCTCCACCGCCACCGCTGCGATTGATTCTGGGACCTGTCACCTGTCACTCTCAGCCCGCGACTCTGCCCACGGGCCGGGCGTTCCCCGGTCCAGCCTCTACCCGCCAAGTGCCGGCCACGGTGTAGCGTGAATCCTCTTCCTAAAGGGCTTTCGTCCAAAGTCACGCACTCGAGCCCTCGGGGAGGTGGCCCAGGAAGGAGTGCACTTGGTACGAGGGGTGCAATTTTATCCTATTCTTTTTCCTTTCCGGCCAGCATTTGCTCATATAGATGCTGGATGCCCGGCAGGGCTGGGGTTGCGTTCTTGTGCGTCAGCCCCGTAGCTGGGCTTCCCTTTTTAGTAGGTGCAATGTTCCTGCAGGTGTCTGCAGGCACCTGCTACTGTAACCCCAACATTGAAGGTCCCACCACCCTCTTTCCAAGGAAACCAAGCCCACAGAGATGTTAAGTTATATAAGAGGCCAAGGTTGACCTCCACAGTGGTTCCTCGAGCCTCGGCCTCCCTTTCTACGAAATAGGGCTATGGCTCCATCTTCCTCTCTGGAGTATGAAGACACAAAAAAAGAAGATGCACCTGTTTTTTTTTTTTGAATGCTTTGAGTTCCTCGGAGAGCAGGTAACACAGAAATCCAAGGTGTTATTATTAGAGAGTCAGAAATTTCGCTCTATGCTAATTAAGCTCACACCTCGCCACGTAGGCACGCTCGGGGAAGAGGAGACATGACAGTCTGACATGTCCCTGCGCGGGGAGAGCTCTGCACGCGAGCAGGGAGACAGGGCTGCCTCCCCGCCAGGCCCGGCGTGTGCAGGAGAGGCTGATGGAGCCAGCGGCGCCCGGCTCCTCATGCGCCTGGAGGAGCTGTCAGGCTGGGGTCAGGCAGGTAGAGGTCTAGGGAGGCGGCCGAAAAGCTCTCCCCGCCACCCCGGGCTGCCGCGGCGCCCGGCAACGCCCCCAGGACGCACGCTTTCGAGAAAACAGATAGGTCTTTGGCGACGGCTTTAGCCCCGCTTTGGGGACCGGGGACATTACGTCTCCCCCCGCCACCACCCACTCACCACCACCACCACCACCAGGACGCCGCAGCTGGGGCCGGCTCTCAAAGCCTCGCCGGGGGTCCAAGAGGCAGGATGAGCGCCGGCTCCATTCTTCCCGTGGCCCCATCGTATAAGGGACGACTGCGGGAGAAAACGCCACCTTTCTTTCTCTCTCTC
Source organism: Mirza zaza (assembly GCA_008750895.1). Lineage (NCBI taxonomy): Eukaryota > Metazoa > Chordata > Mammalia > Primates > Cheirogaleidae > Mirza > Mirza zaza. The sequence continues at coordinate 12,024 of VSMD01069763.1, read as the reverse complement.
TCTCTCTCCCCCCCCCCGTCTCTGTCTCTCTCTCTCTCACCCCTCTCTCTCTCCCCATCTCTCCCTTTCTCTCTCTCCCCATCTCTCTCTGTCTCTCTCTCCCCCCTCTCTCTCCCCCATCTCTCCCTCTCTCTCTCTCCCCCTTCTCTCTCTCCCTCTCTCTCTCTGTCTCTCTGTCTGTCTCTCTGTCTCTCTCCCTCTCTCTCTCCCTCTCTCTCTCTGTCTCTCTGTCTGTCTCTCTGTCTCTCCCCCTCTCTCTCTCCCTCTCTCTCTCTGTCTCCCTCTCTCTCCCCCTCTCTCTCTCTCCCTCTCTCTGTCTCTCTGTCTCTCTCTCTCCCCCTCTCTCCCCCTCTCTTTCTCTCCCTCTCTCTCTGTCTCTCTGTCTCTCTCTCCCCCCTCTCCCTCCTCTCTCTCTCTGTCTCTCCCTCTCTGTCTCTCTCTCCTTTCCGGGGCCAGAGAAGAGCCAACCCAATGAACGGAACGGAGCTGTCACTGCGGGGAGAGAGGTGGATATTCACGGTTCTCTTGTGAGGCAGAGACATCTGTGTTATTGCACCCTGAGCCAATAGTTTTTAAAACAAAGTCGTAAAACGAGCTACTGTCTCTAAGAGAGGTGGAGGCAGCTACTCAGGGCCCCTCCTCCTCCCTGGGCTCCGCGTGGGTTTCTGAAAAGAGACAGACCTTTTATTAAAAAAAAAAAAGAAAAAAATTTTAAAAAGCAAGAAAGACAACGGCTGACCTCAGGACCCTGGGAATGGAAGAATGGAAGGGGGACGGGGGAGGCGGCCGGACCCTCTGGTAGGAAGGAGCCCCTCGTGCGCTGCAGCAGAGGGTCCCCGAGGGACGTGGAGAGGGTGAGGGACAGGATAGAGGTGGGACCCGGGGCCTCCTCCGGCACAGCCTGGGAGAGGGGCGGGCAGGTGCGTTCCTGGAGCTTTGTCATGCATGCTCGAACCTCGGCTCTCACCAACGCCCGCCCGCTCCAGGCCCAGAGCCACCCCGGGAGACAGGCAGGATGGGGCCACTGTCCCCATTCTTCGGACGAAGCGATGGCAGCCTGGCGGCGTCCCCTGGTTGGCCAATGTCACTCACAGTGGGGAGCCTTCTGACCTCAGACCCAGAGCCCCCCTCCCCTTTTAATGACAACTTCTTTCCTCTTCTCAGTCAGGACAGGCCCAGGCGCCCACCTCTCGCCTGCTCTCCTTCAGTGCACGGAGGCACAAGCCATAGGAGTGGAGTGCAGTGAGTCACCTGCGCCCAGGTGGGCACGGCTCTCGGGGGGCAGACATTTCCTCTGGCATCAGCACTAGCAGCGTGGCCGACACTGTGGTCCCTCACCCGTGCGGTACGTGTGGGAAGGGTCCACGGGTGCCCCTTCCCTGGGGACCCCCCTCTGCATATGGGTCTCTGCCACCCCTGGGAAGCTCGGTCCCCGTCACCCCTCCCCAGGGCAGCCACAGCCAGTGAGTGACGGGTTTACAAAGTCAAGAACTTTCCTCCAGTTGCAGCCCACGCTCCAGAACCCTCTCCATGGACCCAAGGGCAGACCCTGCCTGAGACCTTGTCCTGCTCTGCCCCTCTTCTGTGCCCTGCACCTGTCACCAGGCCTGGCCAGGGACGCCCGTCAGAGGTCACCCCGCAGGAATTCCTGGGCTGGGTCCCTGCTTCTCAGGAGCCCAGCTATATATATAGCATCGGGGGACAGAGACCGGAACGTATAAAAGCTCCATTGGACCCTCAGACGTAGTGACGTCCGGCCACCATGCTGGGCACCGGGAGGGGCGGGCTGGAAACAGACGCTGCACCTGTGTCTGCAGACAGGCGTCCACCGAGGACTAGGCACAGCCGGGGAAGGTGAACCCGGACGCTGTCACGTCCAAGGCCGCCGCCGGTCCCACAGGGAGCTCTGGAGCTGGCTCTGGACCGGACGTTCGTGTTCCTCCAGAACTCATGCACCGAAGTCCCGACCCCCAGTGGGAGGGCGATTGGGGCTGGGGACTTTGCGGGAGGGTTAGATCATGAGGGTGGAGGCTGCACGAGGGAGGTCAGAGCCCTCGTGGAGGAGGCCCCAGAGAGCCGCCCCGTCCCCCCCGTCCGGCGAGTGTGCCCAGAGGACGCCTTCCTGGGAACCGGGAGGAGGGTCCCCACCAGACCCTGAGTCTGCCCAAGCCTGATGCTGGACTTCCCGCCTCTAGAATCGGGAGAAATCGGTTTCTGTTGTGTATACTCCACCCAGCCTAGAGTACTCTTGGCGATAGCAGCTGGAACGGACTAAGACAAGGGAAGACAGACCTTGGGAATGGCGCCCCCTTCGCACCTGGCCTCCGCCAGTCCCGGGCAGTGTCTGTCCCTACACAGTAGCGTTACCTGGGAAGGCGGCTTCCCCTGCAGAGAGGAAGCTGGCTGAGGGCTGTCTATTGCCGGCCGCCTCGTCAGGAGTTGGGGATGCGTCTCCTGGTCCCCAGATATTTTCTGCATGGTGCACTCACTGCATCCTTCCCTCCCGGGGTGAGCAGAGCTTCCCCCACCCCCAGCCAATGCAGCTCAAGTATGAAGCAGTCAGAGTATTTCCAACAGTACCCCCAGGGTTTTGCTCGGTACCCAGTGTCCTGCAGTGGACTCGGTCAGCTGTGGCATCTGCCCATGGGGAGGACCCCCCTCCCGCGTGGGAGGAGAGGGTGGCCAGGCAGGGCCACCGCCTTGTCTGAAAGCCTGCAGGGATGTCCCGGCCATTGTCACCCGTCCTCCTCCCCAAGCTCCTCGGACCCACCTGCCACTACGTGTGCGGAAGAGATTCCAAGCCTCGAGTGACCGATTTTTCTCAGCTCTGCCACGATGGAATTTTTTTTTCTGGTATTTTCTTAATTTTTCTGCATGCATTTTTCTCCCCTATACCTTCTCACGCAGGGCGTTCTGAAGAGTGTAAGACCAAAAAAAAAGAATCCTCGCAATGTATATGAGTAGCATTTAATTAGCCCTGGATTACTTATTAAGTGACAATTATCTCTATTATGGCTGTCACAGATGAGCAACCACGTACTATCTATGGTTTATGGGCCCAAAGTTCTCCACCAAGTGCCGCAAATCCCCTTAATGTCCCCAGCCCTGGGCTGTGCACGTGGCGTTGGAGGGCGGGCAGACCGTCCCGTCTACACAGCCAGAGGTTCCCCGTGGTGGGCGTGGCGGCGGGGAAGGAGGGCGGGGTCGGCCTTTGTTGTGGCGAGCTGGGAGAGAACTCATCAGCAGGCACGCCGGTGACAGGGTGCCCCGGCCCGCGGGAGGGAATCGAGCCACCCAGACTGGGCGGGACCACGCCAGGGCGCCACCCTCGCAAGTGCTAGCCGTGGGTCCGGGTCTCCAGGAGGATTTCCCACCGCGCGGCCCTCGTTCGGGTGTTGCCGGCTTCAAACCCTTTCATTTTACCTCTGGGAAGACGGGGTTCCGGAGGGGACATACGGCAGGCACACAGACCAGAGCGCGGCTGATCCCCGGATCGTCCCACCGTGCTGGGGGCACACCCGGGGCACAGAGTGGACGCCCGGCCTGCAGGAAGGTTCTTGTTAGCCAAATGTCCCACGAGCCCCTGTCTGTCCCTGCGACCCTCTCCAACGAGGACCTCCACCTAGAGGCCGGAGACTCGGGGACTCAGTTGCCTGCTAAGACCCTCGCCCCCCTGTTCCTCAGCTCGTCACAGCCCCAGGGCAGCGTGAAATGCGGGTAGACGGACGCCGCATTCCTCACGTCCTGCCTTCAGGCTTTTTCTGTGGAGCTTGTCACACCCTTTCAAAAATGCACTCCGTCTCCAGCACAGCCCGCTAACTCTTTAGCACAAACAAGCGTTCCTATTGCTTTTACGGAGTGTCTTTTAAGAAGACACTGAGCTAAAGTCCCCTGAAGGTCGGACATGGGGGGAGGGGTGGCCCCAAAAGGCAACCCAGAGACGGGGACATCTGGGGTGACGGGTCCAGGGTGTTGGGCGGACTTGCAGGCCCACCCAGGAGGGAAGAGGCCAGGCAGGGGCGGTCTCAGAGGACGCGTGTCCCCTGGTGTGTGCCGGGTGGGGACACAGGCAGGGGACCTGCCCCAGGTGGCTTCCCGCCACCTCACCATTCTCTACAACTGAACTCAGAGCCTTCGTGCAACCCTCAGCCTGTTCCGATTTGCAGAGTAAACACAAACAAGACCACGAGACTGTTCGATGTGGATGGAGACTATTATGGAAACCAGTGGAATTTAAATCAACAATATGAATTCAGCACCATGGACGTGTCCTGTTCAGAAGTCAAAGGTCGTTCACAGTGAGTGGCAGCCAGTGCATGCCGTGTTCCACAGGCCCGCCTTGGCGTGTGCCGTGGGCTGGCCCTCCCCTCACCTGACACGTGTCCAACGCGCCGGGTGCCACGCGGCCTGTCCTCGGAAAGGACCCGTCACCTACACGTGTCACGTTTTTCTCCGCTCTGCTCTTTAGTCTGCGGCTACTGGGACTGCGCTCCTTGGCCCAACCGACCAAGCTGTGTTCTGACATCGCACTTACCTTATTGCACGGTTCACAAACAACGCGTGCGTAAGGTCTAGCGGTTAAAAGCTAACACAGGCCGAGGTGGGCGGATCGCTCAAGGTCAGGGGTTTGAGACCAGCCTGAGCAAGAGCGAGACCCCATCGTCTCTACTAAAAATAGAAAGAAATTAATTGGCCAACTAAAAAATATGTAGAAAAAATTAGCCGGGCGTGGTGGCGCGTGCCTGTCATCCCAGCTACTCGGGAGGCTGAGGCAGGAGGATCGCTTGAAGCCAGCAGTTTGAGGTTGCTGTGAGCTAGGCTGATGCCACGGCACTCACAGAGACTCTGTCTGAAAAAAAAAAGAATGCCACTAAAGGCCAGGCACAGTGGCTCACACCTGTCATCCTAGCACTCTGGGAGGCTGAGGTAGGAGGATCCCTTGAGGTCAAGAGTTTGAGGCCAACCTGAGCAAGAGCGAGCCCCCCCGTCTCTACAAAAATTAGAAATATTAGCCAGCTATCGTGGTGTGCACCGGTAGTCCCAGCTACTCGGGAGCCTGAGGCTGGAGGATCGCTTGAGCCCAGGAGTCAGAGGTTGCTGTGAGCGAGGCTGACGCCACGGCACTCACTCTAGCCTGGGCGACAGAGTGAGACTCTGTCTCAAAAAAAAAAAAAAATACCCCTGGTTATTGGCAAACAGCCACCTTCTCTGCCACGGTAAGTCCCGGGCTCCTGGCTCTACCTGGTGACACCAGGCACACATGTTTGGGGACTGGCAGGGGCCGAGGAGGTCGCGGCTCAGCTCTCCTCCCGAGCTGGAAAGGACAGTGGCGGGCGTTTACCTCCGCACCTAGCCGCTTTTCCCTAACGAGCTCTCGGGTGGGAGCCCTCGCCGCAAAACTGTGGGCCCCCGGAGCCTTGTCACCCCACCTGTGACAGCCTCCGCGAGTCGGTAGTAACAGCTCATTTAAAAATAGCAGCATCAACCTGCTCACACCGTTATCTCCGGCGCCTGGCTTCCAGCCTGGGAAGGCTCGGGGAAAGGTGTGCGACCTGCTTTTTTTTTTTACTCCGGAGCTTGTCCCGCCGAACCCGTTTGCAGATCCGGGTGGAGACACAGGCGCGGCTTCGGCGAACGCTCGAGAAGCAATTGCCGGGCGGTTTACGGTTTCTGCCACGGCGGCGGAACGCAGCGGTCGGCGGCACAGTGGGTTCATTAAAGCATCGCTGTGTTTTACTGAGTCGTAACCCTGTTTTGCCCCGGTCTGCACCTTGGGGAGCCTCCACCTCCGTATAAACCTGAGTGATTCATTTAGCAGTAGTCAGAGTCTGGTAAAAAAAAAAATAAAAAAAAAAGGAGGATTTGGTCCGGTCCACCGTGACCCTGGTCCATTAGTGTCTCTATTATCACCTGTTTTTCCCCCCTTGCCAGTTGGGGACATTTGATAAAAGCTCACAAGGGAGATTAATCAAGGGGTGAAAAGGCAGGATGTGCGTGGAACCTCCATCCTATAGGCCACCGGGCCTGTTTATGTGTAAACGGTTCTGCTCCTAGAACACCCCAGGCCGGACACTTGCCAGGCGCGGAGACCAGGTGAGCCGTGAACCGAGCCCCAGCCTCCCTGCCTCCAGCCGGCCGACCCCTTCCCTTTGCGGTGCCCCCTGCCAAATTTACCAAATGTGCCCGTTTTTCTCAAGTCTGACGTGAGAAATAAATCTGGCGTGATCTAATTGACGTTAGATCGCCAAAAAACACGCTTCCTTACGTAAGCCGTTCATTTTGAAACTGACATCTAGCCCTGGCGCTAAAATTTCCGCCCCGAAAAAGTCGGTGGGATGGGAAAAGTAAAAAAAAATAATAATAATGATAATAATAATAGGGCATAAGTCGATTTTATTCATAGTCACATCAGTGAGGGGTATCACGGATAATCTGCTGATTTAAAACAACAAAAAAAATCATATTCTGTTTGCAAGCAACATTCTTATATGCCCGGGTCTGGGCTAACGTAGGCAAGGAGGTAGATTTTGAAAAATTGTAGGGAGTGAGAAATAGAAAAAAAAAAAGATTGATAAAATGTTAAGAAAATGTGGATTCTAATGAAAAACGTCCTTTTTTATTTTTGGCTTTTAGGAGATGTTGTTTTTAAAGTTTAGGAAATATGAAATCGATCACTGGGACCTGGAGTCTATGATCTACTTAAAAAAAAATACACAGCAGAAAATGGGAGAGAAAATACTAAAACTTGAGGCCAATCCATAATAGCCTAAGAGAGGAAGACTGAGGAATTTTAAAGACCCACCATGGGGCACCCGCTCCCACCTGCCTGGCCAAGGGCAAGGAATCTCAGCCTACCTCCCCATCCGTTCCTGGGCTGGAAACCCCAGAGCGCCCCGCTATTTCCAGGGAGTTGACGCGGAACCCCATAATCCCATAGAGGCTCCTGTTTGGCTTTGTCACCCCGTAAATTACAGATTCACCTACTCAGAGCTCCCGGCCAGCGTCCTGCCACCCAGGGCCGAGGCCCCCCCATGGAAGCGGGGGGGCTCGTTGGGCGTAGGGAACCACGGCGCCCTGTTTGTTCCAGGCGTCTCCACGGCTCTGCAGATCGCTGACACTTCAGCACACTGCACTATTAATAGCAGCACACGTGGGCAAGGAACAGAAGAGACCTTTCTTTTTTTTTTTCCCCCTACCTAGCGAGCGCCACATGAAAGTCCATTGCAGCAGCAGCAGCTAAGAGCCCAGCTTAGGCCACTACGGCGATCTCCCCTGCAACAGCAGGCCCTAGAGAGACGTCTGCCAGGGAGGAGCTGTGGGTTTTAAGAGATGCAAAGACAAAGCTGGCACGGCAGGGCAGACCAGAGGCCCAGCGGACCCTGTGTGATGTGGGGGCTTCCCCACATTTCAGGGTGTCACAATTTCTAAAACACGGTCCCCCCCAACTCCCCCCACCCCCGTTGCCCCGTCTGTGTCTGCAGGACTCTGAGATGCAAACCCTGCTTCCAGGAACCCGGGGCAAGGGCAGGTCCCTCCCCTGCCTCTTCCTAACTCTTCTCCTGCCACACGTAGCCCCAACGCCCATAACTAAAAACCAAGTTCGTAGTTTAATTTGGGCGTGGGGGGGGGGCGGGGAAATCCGTTGGCAAAATGCTCGTTAAACAATCGGGCCTTTGAAAGCGCTATCTTTAGATTTCTTTTTTTTTTTTTTTTTAATTGACCTATTATTTTGCCAGCTCCGGCTGCCAGAGCTCCCACCGCAAACAAGGAGATGCTCTGCTACCTGGACTTTTTTTGATGAATAGTTTTAATTAAAAAATCCTGTACCATAAGTATTTTAATGTTACAAACATACCAAAGGTATGCAGTCATAAATTTAAAAGCACATTTAAATTAATCTATAAATATGCTGCAAAATTGGCAGGGCATATTTAAGCGGGGAGGGCGTGGGGGGGCGGGGGAGGGGACGCGGCGTGGATAGCTAATGATGACAATTAAGAATCGTGTAAAATAAATGAAAATCAATACTCAGAACGGTTTGGCAAAAAAAAAAAAAAAAAAAAAAAAAAAGGAAAGGAGAGAGGAGCTAAAACAACATGCAGTTTGTCTGCAAAGGGGGGACGCCCGGCGTAGCTGGTTGTGGTCCTGACATGCCTGCCACGGTGGAGGAAGGGCTGCCGGTAGCACTCTTTGCTAATTTTCATGGATCATAAAAATTCCCCGGGAAGCTTGCCGCCGGAGTGACAGGACAGACCTACTTGGGCTGGGAGGTCTGGGAGGTCTGGGAGGAGGAGGAGGGCTCTGTTTTAATCCCCTGTGGGAAATGCACACCTTGCCAATTACGTACCTGGAAGGAAATCATCCAAGGTAAGCTACGTGCCTACACGGTGACACACGGACACATGGTAGTTGGGTTTTTTTTTTTTTTGCATGTGATGATCTGTTGTCTGCATTTTAAGCACCGTGATGAGCTGTGTGCGTGCTCCTGCTCCAGGAGGCACGTAACTACCTGTGCTGCAGGCGCTGTGCGCCTCCCACTCAAAGGGGCCGAGGATGCCCAGGGGCTTGTCCGCGGCTCTCTGCAGCCAGCGCCATCTGCAACACAGGGACCATGGGCACGCCACTCCCTCCAACCAGCAGACAGCCCCTGGCTCGGCCGGTCCGGGGGCTCCGCGCTAACCTCCCCGACTGCACTCGCGTGGAAAGACAACGTTGCGTCTTTCAATCATGCGTCTCCCTGTAATTAAGGCATATTCACTTTTTTTTTTTCCCTCCCCTAATTAGGTATTCTTTGTTGCATAATGTTTGCTCTAATCTTTCGGAATCCTTCTCAATATCCAGTCATTACAGGCTCCCCTCGAACTCCACCAAAGCATGTTATTTTTTTCCTGCTAATTATATCCTCATTCACAGATCGGCGCCTCTGCTCATTGGCTGCGTGCGCCAGTTGCTATGACTTCATTAGTCGCGTCTCCTGACCCTGTTATTTCTCCTGACAGGATTTGCCCCTCGTGTCCTGTGGCTCCAGGCCCCTGGGTCACTTCTCGCCGGGGTTGGAACGGTGTCAGACAGGCGGAGGTTTAGGGTGCGGGAATCGCCGTGGCTGTCGCTAATTACCACGCACGGCGAGGGTACAAATTACACCTGCAGGCTGGGCCTTTCTTCCCTTCTCCCCACCCCCCGTTTTTTTTTTTTTTTTTTTAATAAATGAATGTTTTAAAGGTGTCATTAACAGGTTAGTTTCATTTAAAAAAAAAATGTGCCTGATTAAAAAAAAAAAAAAAAAAAAAAGCTAAATGGTGTCTCTCTTGCTACGGTTCCCAAAGAAGCCACCCAAGTACAAAACCTCAAAACCTTCAGTGTTGCGTGGGGCAGGGCGCAGAGAAGTCCAGCCTTCGACTCTGTCATTGCCAATCTCAAAAAAAAAGAAAAAAGAAAGAAAGAAATTTAAAATCTCACAGGCGGTGCTAAAATAAATTATTTTTTTTTTTTGCCCAAGGTATTCACAAATTAAAAAAATCAAGCAAACTAAAAAGGAAAACCACACAGCTATATGAAACTCCAAGATACGAACACACACTGCAGTTGTTAAACAGCAAAAGGAAGCTCTCCCTGAGTCACCAAATTAAAAAAATAAAAACGATTTAACCGATGAGACGAGATAGGTATAGGAGCAGATAATTAAAAACGAATGCATGACATCTGAGTTCCAACGCTGTCTTTTCGACAACCAAACTTGGGGTGACGGGACACGGAAATCTGGGGGCGTCCCCCGCAGAGAGCCTGCACCTCAATCCCACCGCGTTCCGATTCTAGGCCATCGGAATAACCCAGTTTCCCGGAATCGGAGACCCGGGGAGAATCGAGCCTGCAGAGTTTAAATGCAAGTTAGTTAATATGAAAAATGCTGTATCTAGTTGTTTGCAAAATTACTTTTGTTGATTAAAAGGCTCTTCAGAACTTCCGGCTGGTGAAAGGGTTTTAAATTGTCTAATGCTGATTGTGATTGCTATGCAGAAAAAAGGCCGTGCGAAGCACACCATTATATCACTGAATCTTTGTTAAGCAGGGCTTGAAAGTGTCTGACAGCATAATTAATCTTGCGATATGAACAAAGAAACCAACTCAATAGTATTGAAGATGCTTATTAAAAATACTAAATACCTTTTTCCACTTAAAAACCTTTTGAAGCAGTGCGGGAAGTGGCATTACCTTTTTGTTTTTGCCAGCATTTTCAACGAAAATGGATCCCGGGGTCTAGGGCGAAACCGTGAAGTGGACGGCGGCGAGAGTTAGTTTAAAAGCACCGCGGTCCCCAACCCCGACCGGCAGCCGCAGGCTCCGCCGAGACCCCTCGCGGCAAAGGCCGCTTGCCGGAGCTTCGGCGGCGGGGTGAGCGGTTGGTGACGAAAACCTGAGAAATCCGGGGCCTTCCTGGGAGCGGCGCTTTTCACTCGGGGTATGGGGGGGGGGTCTAGGGAGAGCATACGTGCATGCACGCATGCATACCGCTATGTGCATGCAACCATCTCGATTCCAAAGAGCTCCAGAGGCCCGGGATGTTTTGGGGATTAGTCGGGGTTCTGCTGTGCGAGGGCCAGCAGTCTAGGGCCTCCTGGGTTCCCTGGGGAACTGAGCCATATCCACGCCCTGGGAAAATACCTGAGATCCCAACCAACCCCAGCTCCGTCCTCGCCTGTGCTGGTAGAGTGTGGGCGTGACTCGATGGTCACTCGCTGTCCCGCAGGCTGAGACTTGCGGGGTTGGGGCAGGGCTCTGGGTGACAGAGAGAGAGAGAGAGAGAGAGAGAGAGAGAGAGAGAGAGAGACAGAGGTCGCCTTCGCTGGCCGAAATTTTTGCCTGTGAGGATGACGGAAAGGAGCATTGACACGTGGGCACATTTGCAGAGCTGGTGACTGCTGTGGGACATGTCACCACGCAAGGCAAGGCCCCGAGCACAGACTGCAATGACGTTCACCCAGCACACACGTCTGCAGGGTGGCTGGGAGGCTGGCGGACGGGGCTGGGGCAATGCCGCGGGTGTCAGCCGGGCCGGTCCCTGCTTCTGCAGGTCGGCCGGGCTGGCCGAGCTGGCCGGGTCGGGCCGGGCGGCTCAGCTCAGCTCCACGGGTCTCTCGTCCTTCCGGTCCCAGGCAGATGATGGCAGAAGTGTGAGAGAGCCAGTGAGGGCCCGGGATGGCCCCGAAGGCCCAGGCTCAAAACTGGGGACAGACATCAGCGAGTGACGAGGAGGGAGTCACCAAAGCACCTGGAAAGGCACAGGTGGATGTATGTGCATGCCTGGTGCTCTTCCTCTTGCAGTCTTCGGTTAAAGAAAGTTTTAGCACCTAGTTGCAACTCACACTATCTTGCAAGCTAGGAATAAAGAGCAATTTATTTACTTTGGGACTGAGGAAAAAAATATCAGAATGGAGAACCAGGATTTCCACGACGCCGACTAAAGAGCCCAGTAATTAGAGCAGGGATTGGGGTTGGGGACAGGGAGCCCACGGCCTCTGGGCCACGAGCTGTGGCCTTCCGGATCCTGGAGTGCGGCCTTCCAACTAAATTCAAATTTTACGGGACAGATCCTTGTATTAAAAGGGGTGCAGCAGAGGAAGATGGAGCTTTTCTTGCCTCCTTTGGTGCTTAACAAAGAACAGTCTTTAAATCAGAAGGCTACAATATAAACAGGGAGGTGTCGGCAAATAAAACCCACGCCCGCAGATCTAAGGAGAAAAGCCAGACTTATGAGGGGGCGTTTTGGGGGCAGACGGGTCACTCGACAGAGAAATGTAAAACTAGGTCCCTACTGAATGTCACAGCCCCGTGAACTGTCAGTGAATTGAAATATAAAAATGCGAACGGTGGCCGGGCGCGGTGGCTCACGCCTGTCGTCCTGGCACTCTGGGAGGATGAGGCGGGCGGATTGCTGGAGGTTAGGAGTTCCAAACCAGCCTGAGCAAGAGGGAGAACCCATCTCTACTATAAATAGAAAGAAATTAATTGGCCAACTAATATGTA